>CALNHX010001547.1:0-219186 GCA_940337035.1 Agriotes lineatus
GCTTATTTTTAACAATAAAAAGCAACTAAAAGGCACAAAAATTATAATGAGAGAAGATTTAACGAAACGCAGAGCACAACTTCTCAAGGAAGCAGCCAAAAAGTTTGGGAACACGAAGGTTTGGACATCAGAAGGAAAAATAATTGCAAAAAATAAAAACGGCATAAGACGAATTACGAATTCTGAAGATCTTCTGTAATCTTAATTCAATTATACCAAACCACCCAACAAGTGGTTCGACCTTTACTAAAGTATATATACTCCTTGAAGCAAGCAAGGACATGCTTAACAAGCACTTGCAGCATTTGTACCTGACAAGTAACATTATTTATTTGCTGATTCTCATACCGAACTTCTATGAGGTCATCATTATTTTTATGTTGTTGTTCAACAGAATGATTTTTGTTATTCTTATTTAGATCTAGTTTGGTTTTAGGTATGAATTTTTTGTAGGATGGTATCTCGTTTATTGAAAGTGGCACATCAGAATATTCAATCACTCATTCCGAAACTTTTTGATATCAAATACCATCTACTGGATTCAGATTTTGATATTTTAACTTTATTTTAGAGTTGGTTAACGCAGGAGGTGAGTATAGTACAGTAAAATTAGCTCCAAACCAGGGAATCCAAAAAAACTAAGGTCTGACTGTCACAAGTTGTTCATTACCCTTTTCTGTAAATGCGGTAAAAAGTCTCTGCCTTTAGTGAATCGGGTTGTTGAGGGGGGAGGTGTCAAAATAGTATGTTTTTTACGTTTTTTGCAAATATCTCGGAAATCCTTAAGTTTAAAGCCTATTGTACTCTATAAACTTTTAAAGAACGTTAAATTTCCAACAGAATTTGTCCTATACATTTTTTTGCGGCGCCTAATAGTTTCAGAGATGTGGAGGGGGTAAAATTTAGTTATTCCGTAGGAAATGGTAGAAAAGTTGCTTAGCTTAAAAAACCCACAAGTTTTGATACTATAGGAAAGAAATTTAATGTATAAAATTCATGTCCTTACATCTGAAATAGGTATACAAATTCGTATCTTAAAGTCAAATTGACTGTCAGTCGTAGTGGCCAAAACCTGCAGGCAATCCTGCAGGTACAAATAAGTTGTTTTAGCGTAGTTGAGGTGCCCTGTGACATGAAAGAAAATCAGCATTGGCTGCACGCAGTGTAGATGGAGAGTGGAGTTTTCAATAAATTTGATCAACAATTTTTGTGTTCTACCACTCTCTTTGGAATTCTTCAGTTGCCCTTCTAAAGTTGGTACCAAATTCTTGACTGCAGCCGATCCCACTGTCACATCAGAGCCCATTTCACACGAAATTAATGATGAATAGAGTGCCTTCAACTCTTCCTTGTGTTAGGAACAGGGAACATATAACTCTGGAATATGCTTTTCCATTTATCATGGGATGCTGTTTTTGGCATAAACTTGTCTCCACACCTCTTCCAAACCACTTCCAGCCATTACGTGGCTTACTGATCCTATAAAAGAAAGGAGAAAGTGGGAACAGTGATTTCAAGGAACTATCGGTAGGGGTACTGGCTACCATTCTGTGGGCCTTGGCAAAGAGTGGTTGGTCAAACGTGACCATAACGCGAGACTGCCCATTCATAAAACCCTCTTCAGCATCATAAAGGATGGAATAACTGAATAACTAAATTTTACCCCCTCCATATTACCGAAACTATTGGGCGAAGGAAAAAAGTGTATAGGACAATTTTTTTTAAAATTTAACGTACTTTAACAGTATATAGGGTACAATAAGCTCTAAACTGAAGGCTTTCCGAGATATTTGTAAGAAACTTCGAAAACATACTGTTTTGACACTTTCACCCCACCCCCCTCCCCAACCCGACGCTCTGGCGGCGGAGACTTTTTACCACATTTAGAGCAAAGGGTAATGAACAAATTGCGACAGTCAGACCGTATTTTTTTTGGATTCCCGGGTTTGGACATTTTTTTGTCTAATTTTACTGTACTATGTCTTCTAACTTGGTTCAATCGTTGGAATCTTAAAATTAATCCAGAAAATGTGTCACCAAGATATTTACACTTCTTAGACCAGTTGATCCCATCCCGAAGCAATAGTTAAACATGATCAAATAATAGCGTGTAATCCATCAGATCGCCCAGTTAAATATCTTGGTTTATATCTGGACAGGCGATTAACGTGGGGGTTGATTATTAACCAGAAATTACAGGAATGTTACGCCAGGCTTGCAATACTATATCTCATACTCAACAAAATATCGCATTTAAAAATCGAATGTTCCAAAATGCGTAGTTTGGGGCACGGCAAGCAAAACAAATATTAAAAAGATCCAGACACTTCAAAACAAGGTATTACTTCGAATGGTATGTCCGTAACTCGCAACTTCACCGTGAGCTAACAATCCCCACCATAGAGGAATATATTAAAATGACGCCTAAAAAATTCTACACTAACATACAAAACTGTCCTTTAGCAATTCATTATGAATTGGGAAAAAGATCAACGACCACCAGATTGAAATCAAGATTACCACAAGACGTTTTATTCTCAGACAGTGACTAAGTGAAACAATAGTGTAATAACTCTCTTAAAAATCTTATGTGGTGCTATATTCATGAGTGAACTTTATTATTAACAATTCTGTGAGCAGCCCTAGTGAGCTTAGCCAGTTAAACTCTAATTTAAAAAATACATCATAAACCACGTTGCCCTTGACACCTTGGATTATTTAGCTTGTTTGCATCATAACTCACGTTGCCCTTAACACTTTGGGATATAATATATAACTCACACGTGACTTATAAGTACTTAACTCACTCCCGTGGCCTAAATACTTTAGCTGAGTCATAATTAATTTATGACTTTGGCTTTTCACAACTCCCAATACAAGGTTTATGTTTTTTTGGTATCTATTGAGTTCTTGAAGAATTTTGTATACGGCACTCGTGTGTTATTGCAAATAACACACTTGTACCATAAAAAACTATTAATATAGCTAGCTCTACTACGCGTAAAAATTAACACGCGTATTTCTGATACACTTTGTGATACACCTAGCTTCCATGTATCAAAATTCCAATCATGATTGCTGTAAAATTGCCAATACGTGTTGGTATTAGTCAGTACCCATTTATTTTTAAATTTAAGTAACTTATTTACTTAATTAAATTGAATTTCACCTAAATAATTATAAATGATTAAAGGTTCGTGGCCAGTGGCATTTGGGAATTAAAGGATATATTTAATTAAAAATAGTTATGGTACGATTCGTTAGCTAACTATTTATAATCGTTCGGAAGGTCAACTAAGATGTTGTGAACGATTTCGACAAACATGTTATTTTGTAACCATCATCGTTACGCATTAACCTTTAATGCTTTTTCGGAACTATAATCTTTTGATTTTAGGATGAATAGGGTACCTGCAGCTTACTTCAGTGTTGAGAAATTAACTGTTTTTGACAGTTGACGTTTTTAAATATGATTATGTATTTCAAATTTCAATTTAACTGTCTTCTTATCTATTGGTAAATTTACAAAAATCAAAAGCAGTGAGGTGGTAAATTTCTTAAACTAATGGCTGAAGATGAAAACAAGAGTGGCTGGAGTGGAACGTGCACCACAAAGTTCACTGCTACATTTCTAATAGATTTTATATAATTAAAGTTAGGTGTTCCAATAATATTTGAAAATTTCATGAAGGCTATTGCTGACTTCACTTTTTGAAACAGTGCAGTGCTGATCTTTACCTACTGATTTCTGATAGCTGCCTTTTGCCAAAGATGTAAGGCTGTGATAAACTGTAAAAAAATAAAGAATATGCAATTAGTTTAACATAATTCAGCTTATCTTACAACTGATAAGATTTTTGTAACTCATAGGTGTACATGCGTTGGTAGTTCCAAATACATATCCTTTGTGGTTTCTCTAATTAACCTATACATGTTTCTAACGTTTTCTTTTAGAATAAAACAGGATTACCTTTGCCCTCAAATATCTGTTCATGCCCGACTTCTTTTAGGCACAATATAGGTACCATTTAAATAAAACATCTGTCAAGGGCTTTACTCGGAATTCGCCTCGTAAGTGGCAGATCTGAAATAAAACATTCTAAAATATGGAAGAAAAAAATCTGTAAAGGGCTTTACTCAGAACTTTTCTCGCAGGTGAACGTTGTGACACAAAATACTTTTAAAAATCAAAGGAAACTAAAAGTATCCTTACGTTTTTAATAATACTGAAACATTAAAAGGAAACACTTGGTAACGCGAATTACATCAATTTTCAAATAAAAAAACATTATCGGCGCTGAAATTCAAACGGCAGTAGCCAATAGACAGACAGATGGACATACAAATAAACATACGTAATTGAGAAAACCTATTGTGCGTCATCTACGAACACGGAGACGTGAAAATCGGAAGAAATCTGTGAAAGTGATGTTATCACGATTATAATACGTTATTCGTCTTTTAAACCATGGAAGTAAATATCTACCTATATTCTTTCTAGCTCCGCCAAATCTTCTAAAGTTATTATGACTACCTATAGCAAATGCATATTACAATTACAATCATGAAAAGAATAAATAAATAAAGTTATTGGTCAAAATAGACTTCCACCTCTCCTTAACAACTTCATTATATCATAAAGTAAAGATTAGTAAAAATGACAAAATTGGTGTTCATTGAAAAATCGGTATCGGAACAAGAATCGATTTGTATCTAGTGCTTAACGACATCGCTATGATTTATAAAATAGGCCGCTTAGTTGTAGCGAATTGACACTTGAGCACTGACGTTCCTCATGTTGTTTAGAATTCTCATGTTGCAGTTAATTCCTGCAAGCAGAACTTCTTCCGTCTACTGACTATTCAAAATTCCCACTTGTCACTATCTGGTGATTTTTGAGCTGTTATAAACCAGATATTGGTCATTATACATAAATATGAAAAATTTTCAATGTTTTTAATTGATGGACCAATTAACCATGATTTAATCAGAGTACTTTAACTATTGTTTTTTAAACTTTAACCGGAAGTACCCAATTAGATACGCCTGTTTTTGTTCTGTATTGCTAATTATGAACTAGTAACCTTACGATATAGGCCTACTAGCGCCTGGCCCATTTGCGCCCACCGCCATTTTTGGCCCATTTGCGCCCCAGAAGAATGTCAACAGTAATTAAGGGCTCATTTGTATCCACGCTTGTACCTCATTATTCATCAGGACACCCGAACTTGGCCGGCTAGTGCGGCGGTCTTCTACTTACTTGCAAATTAGTTATTACAAAAACACTAAATTTAACTTCTATGCGTGTCTGTTGGTACTTTAATGTTTGTGTTTATTTGAGATTTATTTTAAAACTTTAGTAACAGTTGTTACAATGGTGTCAAATTTATTGATTAATAATTCAGATTATTGTACAGATTAGAGCACTTTATCAGCGTGTCAGTGACACCTAGTTAGTAGTACTAACTTTTTATACTCTCATTTTATATAGATCTCCATTCACTTAGAAAATAAATGAGGGAGTTACTTAGTAGAGGACAGGGTGGATAAGTTAACAAAGGTTGTACCATTTATAACTTTTTTTAATAGTTATTGTCAACTAAGGTCTTTCTATTTTATTGAGGCTGATGGTGTACTAGATCAGCTGATAATTTTATTGTCAAGCTGACCTTCGCCTGTGTTTCATTTAGTATAAAAAATGTTTATTTGGTAGAATAAAGGCAATATTATTATTAAATTGTCGCTTCGTGTTTATTGAATCTGTCAAAAATGACTGAAAGCTGCAAAGTAGCTATTATTCGTAACAGACAATACAGCGTCCCAATAATGTGTTGTTCACTTTTTAATAAAAAATCTAACCAAAATTTTATTTTATGCTTTTTTTAGATTTTGACGCTAGTGTTATTGACCTAAGTTAGGATTGAAACGATTTTTGGTGAAAATTTTGTTAAAATCGGTAATTACAGTAGTTTTGTTTTGTGTCAATCTGCGGAACAAAATCCGAGCCAAACGAAAACATTCTACACATACACCTATATATTTTTTGAAAATGGGTTTTTTGGATTCGGGGAACGTGAAGAAAAGTCAAGAATTCGCGGTCAGATTTTTACATGATCACAATACTTTCCTTGTACTATATACCTTATACAGACATAGTAATATATTGGGTAGTATATAGCAGAAAAGTAAAAAGATTAATATACTTCTCTAAATTTAAATGTTAACTTCCCTTAGTACTTTATCCAGGCTTAGGACTGGCAGCTAACGAAGCATACTTCTGTTATGCTGGCGTGTTTAAGTTGTGAAACGTCAAAGCTGAATTTTGCCATATATTTTATTTTTATTCGTGTTTTTTGTTTTTAAAAATTTTGTTTGTTAATATATAATATATTGTAATTAAATGAAATACACTTCCGACATAACAGCCTATCAGCTTCAATAAAATAAAAGTACCTTCTTCTTGTAATGCTTCTCCTATCGGAGGTCAGCGATCAATAGCGCCATCTGTACTTTATTCACTGCGGCTCGAAACAAGAAAACACTACTTTTTCCGCACCAGTCTCTTAAATTCTTCATCCATGAAGTCCTTCTTCGTCCCACACTTTTCTTTCCTTCTATTTTACCCTGCATAATTTCTTGCAAAATTTTGTATCGTTTATGTCGCATCAAGTGTCTCAGGTATCCTAATTTCCTTCTTTTGACGGTAAGTTCTATTTCCATATCCTTGTTTAATCTTCGAAGGACTTCCTCATTTCGCACTCTGTCTGCCCACGGTATTTTTACTATTCTACGGTAAATCCACATTTCAAAAGCATTTAGTTTTTTTATTTCTGATTTATTTACTGTCCAGCAATCTGCACCATACAAGAGGGTAGAAAATATGCAGCATTGTACAAGACGAATTCTTAGATCTAAGTTCAAATTTTTATTGCACAAAATTTTATTCATTTTTATAAATAGAAATACCTTAGTTGACAATAACTATTAAAAAAAAGTTATAAATGGTACAACCTTTGTTAACTTATCCTCCCTGTCCTCTATTAAGTAACTCCCTCATTTATTTTTTAAAAGTGGATGGAGAACTATATAAAATACGAGTTTAAAAAGTTAGTTAGTATGTTGTTTAATTCCTATAACATTATATTCAAAAACTAGGTGTCACTGAATAATCGGAATTATTAATCAATAAATTTCACACCATTGTAACAACTGTTACTAAAGTTTTAAAATAAATCTTAAATAAACACAAACATTAAAGTACCAATAGAAACGCAAAGAAGTTACGGTAGCTAAGCGAAAAAATGTTAAATTTAGTGTTTTTGTAATAACTAATTTGTAAGTAGAAGACCGCCACACTAGTCGGCCAAGTTCAGGTGTTCTGATGACTAATGAGTTGCAAGCGTGGACGCAAATGAGACCTTAATTACAGTAGACATTCTTCTGGGGCGCAAATGGGCCGAAAATGGCAGTGGGCGCACATGGGCCGAGCGCAATCAGGCCGACACAAACCTTACATTTCCTATAAGTGAACAGACACACTTTTGGAATTCTCTACAACTGTAAATTTTAATTTGTTGAGTGATAAGGAATAAAGCTTGTCGAAATATTAGCTTGGATAAAAAGAGTTTTTTGCTTTAGTAAATTTACTTTGATTTTATCTTTGATAATAGGCACCTGTAGGAGTTTGGGGCCACTATTACCAAAATGACTATGATTTTGTAGTCGAACGAGTGCAGATCATAGACTACAATCGGTCGATTTATAGAGACGCCAAGGCAGGGCTAGTCTTTCTAAACAGAACGCAGAAAGCATTGAATGGCAGTGTCTATGCTCTAATGGACTCGGACAGACTAGTCAACGTATGTATTTTAATATAGATGATATATCAGAATTCTATATACAAACTTTGAGGAATGGTTCCTGGGGTTTAAGCAAACCGAATAAATCCAAACTCAAAACTTGTCATTTTAACAGAATCGATCTTCACGGTTCTTAAAACAACACTTTGAGCGATTTGTTGCATATTCGATGTATAACTTATTATACCGGGTGGCCATAAATATCTGAGATCCCGGTAGCCATGGAATTAGCTACTTATAAATGTTGGTTAGCATTATGTTTCAATTATTATAATAAGTATTGGTATGAAATGTAATAAAATGCAAATAAGAGGAGGGGAATATGCCCCGGATTCTGCAGTTTATTCTACGACTCGATTATAAAAATATCCTGTTCTAACTTCATTACTTAATGCAATCTGTAATAATTTTTGCCAGATAGGAATTTTAGTTGTGATGACATTAATGACATTTAGTTTAGTTGGATTCATCACTTTAATAAAGGGGTGTTGATTCCAAAGGTAATGTGATATCAGATATTTATGGCCACCCGGTAGTACTTTTTCTGTTCGTTTAAAAATGTTTTTATTTTTGTTTAAATTTATTTTTGTGTAACTTCAAATAGCTATGCATTACCTTTACGCACAGGCTTTTTATAATATTTTACTCTTAAGCTGCCGAAGACACAAAAATAGAACAAGAAAGATAAAAAATCGACTTCTATCTTTAACAATATTACAGCTGCGTTTGACTAACCCATTCAATATTTACCGTAAAATTTTATGAAAAACAACTTAAAATGGACTGTTTGCTCACCAATCCTCAACGTTTTTGTATATATAAATAAAACACCATCGAAGGGAATACTATTATCAAAAGAAGTAGATAGATTCAACCGTGCCTTAGTAAAAAATGCATCCTTAAATAGTCAGGCGCCCCAAAAATCAAATTTTAATTTTCGGATTTTCTACACATTGATTATACTGTGACATTCGTATTCTGGCGTTATTTATGTGTTACTGCTACCTGAAATGAGGTTGGGCATTTCTTTCAGAATGTTTTATGCAACTGTATGTTTACGAATTTCGCCTGTATACCTGCATACACTTGTTGTTAATTGGTAAATTCGTTGGCCCCCTAATGAGCTTCTTTAAATTAATTGTAGAGTATTTTAAGAATTTCACAAGTCAACTCCACCGGAGTTAGTCTGCCGGAAATTGTATCCAAGTAGTCATTAAAGTTATATTTTGAGAGTTTTAGCCAACGAATAGCTTTGATAACAAGATTTTGCGCCCAATGTGGTGGCCTGTTTTTTTGTAACTGTGCCTCAACACTTGTTCGAAATTTTGAATTGCTAAATTCGTGCAGTAACAAGACATGTAAGAACCAGTATTTTTATATGGTGGATTGTTTTCATTTTATAGCTATTAATGATACGTCTGCGTAAACACAAGCTTAAAGTTCGAGGGTGTTGTTATGTAACGAGACGCAGCGTTTTCGCAAGAGTGCCATTCAACAGTTTTTCTGTTGATCAATTACGTTGGTCACGAGTCGCTATGGATATGTTGTTTATTTTATAAACGAAAATGGAGAAATCAAATCAAATTCCTGAAAATATTTTAAAGAAAGAGAATTTATTGCTGGAAAGCTTGTTGCCTGTAAAGTCTAAAGCTGCTTACGAGAAGGTTTATTTAAGTTTCTGTCATTAGTGAAAAAATAACAAAGTCTCCCCAGTAACCTCGGTTCCTATTTAGACTAGAAGGTAAGTCTCACATTATTTTCATTTTTATTTACAATGGTTCATATTTAACTCATTTGATTTGCAGCAAGAATCGTTATCACCTACATCACTTTGGCCGCATTATTCCATGCTGAAGTCATCTTTAAAAGTGAAAGAAAACCTGCGCTAAAAACTACTCTTTTTCAAACGTCACATGACATTTTTTCTAAAATGCAAATTGTTTGGGCAATAATAAAACTAAGATTTTAGAAAAATCAATATAATTTAGCAGTGTAGTGTAGTGTAGTAGGCAACACAGATAACAAACTTCAATTAACAGACAATACAAGGAAATTACGACAGATTACAACTTTCTACTAGGTATTAGATGGCTTTTGTATGGCGTACTGAGTTGCCAAAGATCCGTACAATTCTTGCTAAAGAAGAGCATTTACTATGTTCGCTGTGGATGGTTTTTTGTTAGTTTTCCGTAAATTATAGTTTGAAAATATATTTTCTAATTCGGAAAAACACTGTTATTTCTTGTAATTCTTTATCAAAGACCACTATTTTTCAGCTATTTCAGTCGTTTAACTAATTTACATTATAAGTGAAGTTGTGTATAACAAGTTTTAGAATTAGTAAAAATATAGCTTTAGTGTAATTTAAAATGTAAAAATTATAGCTATTAAGACAACTAGAATTTTATAGACTTTAAAAATCGCGATCGTAGTTTAAATTCGATCGACCGCAGGGAGCGAGAATTTAATAGACCCAGATTTTTAAAACTATAAAACTCGCGTTGTCTTTAAGACTTTTTCTAACACTAATAATGCCTCCAAGGAAGCCCTCGGGGCTCTATCCCTCTCCTAATGTCTCCAAGGAGGCTCACGGAGCTCCGCCCCTCTCCAAGGGGGTTCTCGGGGCTTCGCCCTTCTCCAAGGGGCTCTCGGGGCTCCGCTCCTCTCCAAGGGGCTCTTCGGGGCACTTCATTATCACATAATTTTATTCTGTTTCTAAAGTAAATTTGGGCTCGGATCATGACCATTTTTTATAAAATACGTAGTCAATGACAACGTAATTTTAAGATCTTATAAGGTAACGACGTATTTTATAGAGAAGTCGTACTTTATGGGCAACTTAAGGTGCGAGTTTATATGAGCCATGTAAACATTATAATATATTAGTGTTAGAAAAACTTTATTTAAGTAGGCAGTGGCGTAACTAAGATTTTGCTCTGGGGGGTGTTCTGGGAGAGTGATCAACCTTATTATAAAGTGAACTAGCAACCAGTGAGACAAATGTCTCATTTAATAAAACAAAAAAGATCGTTTTTCACGTGATTTCTCGAAAACCGGAAATGTCACGTGACTGAAATTCGGTTCCTGACCTGACATGACCATTCCAAACATATAACGTTAATAACTTTTTTCTCTATCTCTTACGGTTTGGCTGCTCAAACAGCGTCCCGGACGGACCTGCGTCCCGGACGGATGGAAATCACATGATTTATCGAAAACCGGAAGTGTCACGTGACTGAAATTCGGTTCCTGACCTGACACGACCATTCCAAACATATAACTTTCATAACTTTTTTTTCTATCTCTTACGGTTTGGCTACTGAAACAGCGTCCCGGACGGACCAGCGTCCCGGACAGACGGAAATCACGTGATTTCTCGAAAACCGGAAGTGTCACGTGACTAAAATTCGGTTCCTGACCTGACACGACCATTCCAAACATATAACTTTAAAAACTTTTTCTCTATCTCTTATTACGGTTTGGCTGCTGAAACAGCGTCCCGGACGAACCAGCGTCCCGGACGGACGGAAATCACGTGATTTATCGAAAAACGGAAGTGTCACGTGACTGAAATTCGGTTCCTGACCTGACATGACCATTCCAAACATATAACTTTAAAAACTTTTTTCTCTATCTCTTACGGTTTGGCTGCTGAAATAGCGTCCTGGACGGACCAGCGTCCCGGACAGACTAGTCTATTAGATAAAGGATTTAAAAAAAATTGAGCGTACCATAAAATATAGTTGATTTTATTTTTATAGGACTTGCGGTATGCCTTGATTTAACTTCTTGGCAGTGTAGACCACTTAGTTACATTTAAGAATTTACTAAGTGATATTACAGACGTCTATTTAAATAGGTAAATAAATTAGCTAGTGTGGCATTTTATTTTCTTATGAACCAAAGGAAGCCAGAAATAATTATTTGCTAAATAAATAATAACTTAGATTGCTTGTGAAACAAAATTGCAAGATATGCCTGTTCTTGCAATAACTCTAACCTATGAAAATATTAAATGTTATTTTGACTGTAAAAAATTAGTTAAATTGACACCAATATAATAAGAAATAAAATAAAACATGTATGTATGTATTATCGATAACCTCATTTACTTTGCGGTGTAGAGGCTGGTGCTTTATGCGCTTGCGCATCTGGCAGTAAAATGCTCAACTTGCCCCGCATTCGGGATACAACGTTAGAGCGCGCTTTTTGTGCTTGCCCAGCAACCATTGTGTGAGGTGTGTATTATGGTGATGTATTTTTTACGGTCTAAATCGACTTTAACGACACCGCGCCGTCTCATACAAAAATCACGTAAAAGGTAAACGGCCGGTGCGGACGATAATTCTCACAAAATTGAGACAGATGACGCACCTGGGACCGCTGCCCTGCCCGTAACAAGATATGCCGGCTAAACATCAGTGGAGCGAGGGGTGGTCCTACACGAAAATACCTACGGGAAACGACCTAAGAGACGGTAAACAATGACAACATAAATTGGGCGTTACCCGGTTTTATCAATGAGAACGAAAATGCCAAGATAGAGCCACTATGAAACCGGGAAATCAATGAACCTACCTTCCAACTTTACACCTTGGCGAAATCCAAAGCTAAACGGGGGTAGAATATTTGTACACAGCCTCACGACTCTCGACGCTGCAGCGACAAGCGCCCTAACTTACCTACGACGCTTAAGAACTCTCTTTCCAGGCTCCACCGTACATAAATCTGACACAGTATATAATTTAATCTGAAAATAAGCATGCACAAACACGTGCCGAAATCATAAGGCAACGTTCAGTAAACCGATTTATTGGTCTAAAAACATGGTCAAATAGGTACAACGGCGCCGACCTGGTCAGCGTACACAATGAAAACACAACATAATAAAGGGCCAAACCTATAAGCCCAGCTGGGGACGCTTTACTTCTAATCGACCAAACTACAGGCGAAATAATGAAAGTTAGCACACAGCCAAGTTAAATAGTTTACAGGCGGCCTCAAAAAGAGGTGGCCGTTTAGCAAGTAGGCACATGAATTATTAGCAAACGAATAAGTTGATTAGTTTACAGGCGGCCTCAAAAACGGGTGCCGTTCAGCAAATAGGCACATAAATTATTAGCAAACAAATGAGTTGATTAGTTATTACAAGCTACACACACCTTATTGGTTGGTTTTGCCTGGCGTGCGTCGTGACTGTCGGGGAGCCCGCCACCGCAGCGAGCGGACTTCAGCCATAAGCGTGGGTGTCGTGCGGTCCGAATATTCCCTTAATTGGCAGGAACTGATGTGAAATCCTCAAGGGAAAACAACGATAAACGGTCAAGACCGAAATATATACCTTATACAGACATAGTAATATATTGGGTAGTATATAGCAGAAAAGTAAAAAGATTAATATACTTCTCTAAATTTAAATGTTAACTTCCCTTAGTACTTTATCCAGGCTTAGGACTGGCAGCTAACGAAGCATACTTCTGTTATGCTGGCGTGTTTAAGTTGTGAAACGTCAAAGCTGAATTTTGCCATATATTTTATTTTTATTCGTGTTTTTTGTTTTTAAAAATTTTGTTTGTTAATATATAATATATTGTAATTAAATGAAATACACTTCCGACATAACAGCCTATCAGCTTCAATAAAATAAAAGTACCTTCTTCTTGTAATGCTTCTCCTATCGGAGGTCAGCGATCAATAGCGCCATCTGTACTTTATTCACTGCGGCTCGAAACAAGAAAACACTACTTTTTCCGCACCAGTCTCTTAAATTCTTCATCCATGAAGTCCTTCTTCGTCCCACACTTTTCTTTCCTTCTATTTTACCCTGCATAATTTCTTGCAAAATTTTGTATCGTTTATGTCGCATCAAGTGTCTCAGGTATCCTAATTTCCTTCTTTTGACGGTAAGTTCTATTTCCATATCCTTGTTTAATCTTCGAAGGACTTCCTCATTTCGCACTCTGTCTGCCCACGGTATTTTTACTATTCTACGGTAAATCCACATTTCAAAAGCATTTAGTTTTTTTATTTCTGATTTATTTACTGTCCAGCAATCTGCACCATACAAGAGGGTAGAAAATATGCAGCATTGTACAAGACGAATTCTTAGATCTAAGTTCAAATTTTTATTGCACAAAATTTTATTCATTTTTATAAATAGAAATACCTTAGTTGACAATAACTATTAAAAAAAAGTTATAAATGGTACAACCTTTGTTAACTTATCCTCCCTGTCCTCTATTAAGTAACTCCCTCATTTATTTTTTAAAAGTGGATGGAGAACTATATAAAATACGAGTTTAAAAAGTTAGTTAGTATGTTGTTTAATTCCTATAACATTATATTCAAAAACTAGGTGTCACTGAATAATCGGAATTATTAATCAATAAATTTCACACCATTGTAACAACTGTTACTAAAGTTTTAAAATAAATCTTAAATAAACACAAACATTAAAGTACCAATAGAAACGCAAAGAAGTTACGGTAGCTAAGCGAAAAAATGTTAAATTTAGTGTTTTTGTAATAACTAATTTGTAAGTAGAAGACCGCCACACTAGTCGGCCAAGTTCAGGTGTTCTGATGACTAATGAGTTGCAAGCGTGGACGCAAATGAGACCTTAATTACAGTAGACATTCTTCTGGGGCGCAAATGGGCCGAAAATGTCTCATTTAATAAAACAAAAAAGATCGTTTTTCACGTGATTTCTCGAAAACCGGAAATGTCACGTGACTGAAATTCGGTTCCTGACCTGACATGACCATTCCAAACATATAACGTTAATAACTTTTTTCTCTATCTCTTACGGTTTGGCTGCTCAAACAGCGTCCCGGACGGACCTGCGTCCCGGACGGATGGAAATCACATGATTTATCGAAAACCGGAAGTGTCACGTGACTGAAATTCGGTTCCTGACCTGACACGACCATTCCAAACATATAACTTTCATAACTTTTTTTTCTATCTCTTACGGTTTGGCTACTGAAACAGCGTCCCGGACGGACCAGCGTCCCGGACAGACGGAAATCACGTGATTTCTCGAAAACCGGAAGTGTCACGTGACTAAAATTCGGTTCCTGACCTGACACGACCATTCCAAACATATAACTTTAAAAACTTTTTCTCTATCTCTTATTACGGTTTGGCTGCTGAAACAGCGTCCCGGACGAACCAGCGTCCCGGACGGACGGAAATCACGTGATTTATCGAAAAACGGAAGTGTCACGTGACTGAAATTCGGTTCCTGACCTGACATGACCATTCCAAACATATAACTTTAAAAACTTTTTTCTCTATCTCTTACGGTTTGGCTGCTGAAATAGCGTCCTGGACGGACCAGCGTCCCGGACAGACTAGTCTATTAGATAAAGGATTTAAAAAAAATTGAGCGTACCATAAAATATAGTTGATTTTATTTTTATAGGACTTGCGGTATGCCTTGATTTAACTTCTTGGCAGTGTAGACCACTTAGTTACATTTAAGAATTTACTAAGTGATATTACAGACGTCTATTTAAATAGGTAAATAAATTAGCTAGTGTGGCATTTTATTTTCTTATGAACCAAAGGAAGCCAGAAATAACTATTTGCTAAATAAATAATAACTTACATTGCTTGTGAAACAAAATTGCAAGATATGCCTGTTCTTGCAATAACTCTAACCTATGAAAATATTAAATGTTATTTTGACTGTAAAAAATTAGTTAAATTGACACCAATATAATAAGAAATAAAATAAAACATGTATGTATGTATTATCGATAACCTCATTTACTTTGCGGTGTAGAGGCTGGTGCTTTATGCGCTTGCGCATCTGGCAGTAAAATGCTCAACTTGCCCCGCATTCGGGATACAACGTTAGAGCGCGCTTTTTGTGCTTGCCCAGCAACCATTGTGTGAGGTGTGTATTATGGTGATGTATTTTTTACGGTCTAAATCGACTTTAACGACACCGCGCCGTCTCATACAAAAATCACGTAAAAGGTAAACGGCCGGTGCGGACGATAATTCTCACAAAATTGAGACAGATGACGCACCTGGGACCGCTGCCCTGCCCGTAACAAGATATGCCGGCTAAACATCAGTGGAGCGAGGGGTGGTCCTACACGAAAATACCTACGGGAAACGACCTAAGAGACGGTAAACAATGACAACATAAATTGGGCGTTACCCGGTTTTATCAATGAGAACGAAAATGCCAAGATAGAGCCACTATGAAACCGGGAAATCAATGAACCTACCTTCCAACTTTACACCTTGGCGAAATCCAAAGCTAAACGGGGGTAGAATATTTGTACACAGCCTCACGACTCTCGACGCTGCAGCGACAAGCGCCCTAACTTACCTACGACGCTTAAGAACTCTCTTTCCAGGCTCCACCGTACATAAATCTGACACAGTATATAATTTAATCTGAAAATAAGCATGCACAAACACGTGCCGAAATCATAAGGCAACGTTCAGTAAACCGATTTATTGGTCTAAAAACATGGTCAAATAGGTACAACGGCGCCGACCTGGTCAGCGTACACAATGAAAACACAACATAATAAAGGGCCAAACCTATAAGCCCAGCTGGGGACGCTTTACTTCTAATCGACCAAACTACAGGCGAAATAATGAAAGTTAGCACACAGCCAAGTTAAATAGTTTACAGGCGGCCTCAAAAAGAGGTGGCCGTTTAGCAAGTAGGCACATGAATTATTAGCAAACGAATAAGTTGATTAGTTTACAGGCGGCCTCAAAAACGGGTGCCGTTCAGCAAATAGGCACATAAATTATTAGCAAACAAATGAGTTGATTAGTTATTACAAGCTACACACACCTTATTGGTTGGTTTTGCCTGGCGTGCGTCGTGACTGTCGGGGAGCCCGCCACCGCAGCGAGCGGACTTCAGCCATAAGCGTGGGTGTCGTGCGGTCCGAATATTCCCTTAATTGGCAGGAACTGATGTGAAATCCTCAAGGGAAAACAACGATAAACGGTCAAGACCGAAATGTTAGCCCGTTCTGCAGACTGAATCTCAACGTATCGGAAAGATGGCCCAAACGGCCCTCGAACACTTGCAAAACGGCGGTCATTCAATAAACCGGACACGCACAACCCCAAACAAACACCACTTAACGCCAAGACGGCTCGTGACGAACTCCGCGAAGCCAGGCCAACGCGCTTCCCGCCAAACGCTCTCTGTCGCCTCACCACCTGCAGCCAATCCCGAAGCAGACAGTTAAACGGTCTCACGCAACCCGACAGGCAATCCAGCTTACGACGAAAGACTACGATAGAATGAAATTATTTAGAAAAATCTCACACTTGCTCTTATGGACTGCGTTACAAATTTGATCAAACAAACACGCTTCAACGTGACGAAACAATCCAGGGGCAAATAAGATGGCTTGAGACCAGAGCTGCTCATCGAACCTTTTAGCGAAAAGTAATTATCAACGACAGAAAATTACAGCGGCCGTTATAACTGCTTGTACACAAGCTGATGAACTATTGGGCTTGAAAATACGACAGGAAAAGCCTATATACAAGCAGAGTCAGAATGTTTGAACCGAAAATACTCCAAAATGTCGCATATTGTTAAATTTAAAAATGTCCTGACAACTTATTCAAAATTTTAAAAATGGTCGAGGCCGAATTCCGAATGTAATAATTGATATTCAATCATACATTACTAAAATGCAATTTTAGATTTTTTGTTTAAGATGAATTTTAGTTATTCCTAAAGCTTCTGGGGGGTGTTCCGACACCCATATCACCCCCCATAGTTACGCCACTGTAAGTAGGTAAATACATGTCATAAAGAACTTTTAAAAGATTATACTTAATAAGTAAGAATATAAAACAAATAGGTACAGATAAAATAGAAAACATACAAAACTGAAACAATTACTAACAAAAATATGTAATATCGGTAAACCGCACAATTTTCAAATATATATCTGACGCAATTCCTGGCCACTAACTTTACGGGGATGGAATAATTCATGAAAAAGTGAATTTTTATAAAAAGTGATAAGTTTGGAAACTTGGCTTTCCCAGAAATGTTCATCCTTGTAGATAATTTGATAAATAAGTCTTTTGGCGTCCATACAACAAAGTAACAGTTATTTTTATTGGTAATGTTTAATTGACCTTGTACTTGGTGTATGTAATTGTGATTTTTCTTCAATTGAAGGCCACCGCTGCCATCAATTGTCAAAAATTTTATAACACCATTTTTACTTGTCTCTTTTGGTGTTGACATTCTTGAATTATAAGGTCATTTTACTTCAATAATGGCGTCATTACCTACTAATCCATCAGGAGATGCAGCTAAAAATGGATATTTTGGGTCTACAAAAAGCCCACAACTTCTTACTTCTAATCCAGAAACTTCTTGAAATTGGGCAATTGCTTTGCTTTCGTTTTGTACGTTCGTTGAGTTACCAAAGATCCAAAAAATGTATGATAAAGAATAGCCCCTACTGTGCTCGCTGTGGAAGTGATTTTATTTAGTTTTGCAATTTTCCAAAAATTGGATGCAGTTAATCGTTTGACCCTCATCGTCTTCCATAAAAAGTTGTTTCTTTGGTCTACAGTTAATTTTTGTATTTCTGATGGGTCTTCATTTTTCAATTGCTCAAGGAATTTTGCTTCTTTTTCTAAATACGTTGCAGTCTCCATATCTTTAACATTGGCATTTTCTGCGTAAACACCATCATCATCTACAGCATGGAATAATTTTTTTGGTCTGGTTTCTTGAGTTTTTGCACGTCGTTTGTAGTTCAAATTTCGAGTCTTTTTTTCGCTGTGGCATTTTACATACTTTCCTGGACTGCATGCATCTAATAATTTCTGCACTTTATAATTTAATTCCCCGCTATTATCACATCGTGCTGTATAAGACCCTCGTTGCGAATAATTTATTCTTGTTCCCGCTACATATTTTGCAACAACGTTTCCACAATGTTAGTGTCGACATCTTCTATCAAGCTGTTCTCATGCATGGCTACTCGATTAACCGCATTGACAACATCTTCATGAATTCGACTTGACGTAAATTCGGGGTATTTGTTTTCTTCATTTTCTTTTGAACTATTACAGAAATACTCTGCACAATCACCAAAAATAAGTTTGTATCTGTTTAAGAAGTCAGATTTGAGTAGTGAGATTTTTTCTTTTGTATGAATCGGTTGATTTTTTCTGTACTCGACTGCTTTAGTCACCCCGTAACGAAAACGTAACTAACTTTTTAATAAGTGTGAATTGACCAAAGAAGCCACTTTTGGTTTTCTATCTGCTTCTTTGATTTTATTGCCTAAATTTCTAAGGATGTGGTTTTCCACTCTATCTTCTGAATCATAAAATGTGGTCCATAAGGAGCAGCATCCTTAATTTTTCGCATAACGCTGCTATCGCCGTCTTCTATTAGTTTTCCATACATTAAACCATGGATCTCAATACATTTCTTGAACCCATCTACGATTATTCCAGCTTCTATAGCAGTGGTAGAAGCATGCCAATTTTTTAAGCAGGTGTGCTCAATTGCTGTTTGTAATTTTTCTTCTTGCTGGCATATTCGGCAATATTGATTTTTTATGCCAACATACAATTTTTTTTTAGCTCGCCAACCAATAATAGCGCCTACACCCGACAAGGCTTTATAGTTCGATTTGTAAGATCGTTTTGACATGCGCCATCAGCAGCAACAGTAATTATTGGTATCCCATTGTCATCAAGTTCACCAGCTTCTTTTCTTCTTTTCCTGCTTCTATCATTTTATCCCATGTTAAGGCCGTTGTCAGTGTATACTATTTCCTCGTGTTTGAAAAAACTTCCACCGGTGCATACAATTGCAACATCACAAAACAAAAATTTAATTAACGAATAGCAATTTCGAACTAACTCGAAATTTAAATCCGGCGGGAAATTCTACTGAAGAATTTGTTTTTCGCTTGAACATGTCGGTTAGCCCCCCCCCCACCCCCCCAACGATTTGTGTTCATTAGCTTCCTGACTATTTGGAGGAGGGGCTACAACAATTACGAATTAAATATGCACCTTATTAATTACATTTTTCTCTAACCACTGGACTATGAGTCTATATCTTTAAATGATTTATTATATTATTTATATTAAAAGAAGGTTATATAGAAGGTTTTTGCTAGTAACCATAGCAATTGTACCAAAAAGAGTTCTATGTTTACACAAGTTAAAAGACGAAAAAAAATGACTTGTCACGTGACACGTCACATTAATTTAGTTATTTCCACTTAAAAGCCGCCGGAGAAGAAATATTATGTTACATTTGTACAAAATATGAGTTTTTGGGACTTATTTGTCCCAAAAACGTGCTTTTTTCGAACTAATGACACGTCACATTAATTTAATTATTTTCACTTAAAAACGGTTGGAGAAAAATAATTATTTTCATTTGTACAAAAAATGAGATTTTGGGACTTATAAGATTGCGGGACTTCGCTAACGCGTCGTCCTAAAACATGATTTTTTGTACTTTGAAACTAATAACTATATGCAACATACTTACTACACTTAAGGGCAAGTTACAGGCTCAGGTTAAAATAAATGTTGTTTAAAATATTCGTTTTTCAGTTTTTTCTAAATCTGAGGCTGTAAAACGGGCCTTAGTCTATTCGAGTGATTTGATAAAATCTACAAATACAGCAAGTTGTTTGAAACCCATCATACCATTAGTAAAGTATTATTTATTATACCAGACAGTAAATAGCAATTAGTGGATGTATGTCTACTTTCACTAAGTAAATATGATATGCTCTAATTACTAATTAATGTACATACATACAGGTATATATTTTATAATACGAATATTTATTGCTACTTTAGTCATAGACTATTTAAAAACTAATTGAATATTCATTTAGACAAGAAAATAGGTAACTACATATTGGAAATACATAAATGAATTGTATAAGAGTCGGAAGGCAATGCAATATTTAAAACGTGAAACAAAATTCCAACGCAAAGGATTTGGTATTTACTACCAAGAAACATTTTAATCCGCTTAACTTTCCAGTTTTTAATATTTCTCGAGTCTCGAGTGATACACAAACAATTAGTCTTATTTTTAGTAGTTATGCAACTTTGCATACAATAATAGAATTTTATTTTAAGTAAATGCCAGTCTTAAGGGTACATTTTCTACTAAGGCATATAGATAGACGATGCATATTTTTTTCGGAATATCCTGCATATGTGACTAATTATTTATTGCCACCATTCCATTACATAGTTTTACACACTCATGCTATATTTCAGGTTGACGTTCAGTTTTATAAATTTTTGAGTAATGAATACAGGTTCTTTCCGATAACACTCACCCTTAACCTCTGTGAACAGTACGATCTAAATGCTTTCCAGGCCAGAGAAATTATCCGTAATTATAGCAACATGTGCAATTGTACACCAAAAAGAGTAAGATGCATTCTATATTTGACGTTTTCTTGTTATTGTATAATTAAAATCACAAAAGCATGGAAAGACAGTGTCTCTCTAAAAATGTATCTGCGAAGATCATATGTTTTGCTTAATAATAATTACAGGGATTTTATTATATACGCAATATGGTATTGGACCGACACAATGCGGTACCTTTTATGGTTCGAGGGTCTTATAAGGTAGAAGTCAAGATCTACCACCCACAGTTCTGGATGATGCAGTTTAATATTCATGCCACCATGAAGGACAAGCCTTTAAAATGGGACAAGTAGGAAAGAAGAAATAGTATGTTTACCCTTAGTTTGATTTCTAATAATGTTTTGTAAATTGGTGATATTTGAATATTGTACATTTGGAAAATATATTGATTTATTACAACGTATTATACTAGCTTATTTTTTACCGACTTAACTTCAAGCTGTTATGTGAAACTTTGTGATTTTTAAAATTATTTTTAAGGAGGTACAGTTTTATTACACTAGTTTACTATTGATAATCCATCGAATGGTAGTAATAGATGAATTCTAGGAGAAACGCATATTAGGTAATACTTACCCTAAAACTCTTCTTCTATTTTAGGGAAACACATTAAGGCGGCTTAGGAGAGCTCATAGATTTCTATAGCGGGCGGGGTGAATTTTTCTTTTGCGCTTTAAAAAATAAATGTTTAGGCAATACCAATTTGTTTTCAATGGCAATGTCGAAAGCGGATTATTTCGCTAAGTATCTTATCTGTTAATTTATCATCTGTGAGAAACCTTCTATTTATAACCCAGTTAGCCTAATACGTCCTTGCGTATCTTGCCGAATAACAAAATTAAAGAATTTTAACTGAAACGTTCTGGTGCAACTGATATGTTGTAATTAATTATGTATAATTAAGAAGTTGGGAACTAATATAATTTACTATTTGTAGATAGCCTTCTTATGCTTTTCGCTCATAAGCATTATCGATTTTTTTTAAAATTCGTGTGTGAACAAACAAAATTATTGTTAGTCAGTACTGTTTATTTTTATACATAAATTAATAAAACCTGGGCCACGAAAATAATCTTGTTTTGCAATAAAATGTAGTTAATTATTAGAGATCATAATGAAAATAAAATGTCAAAAAACACAACAGTACCTATTTGACGAAATACACCTAATCAGGGAATGTTCATTCATAATAAAACAAAGGCGAGACATACCGATAATTTTGAACACGCCAAGAGTCGAGTGCAAGTTGCAATAAAAATCAAGTGTTTTGATTGGTTGAAATTTTATGAGGGTAATATTCGAATATTCAAACAAATTCTAAAGGATTTCAAACTACTGAGACATTGTATCATTATAAAGGAATTTGAAAACATCAATTACTATTATAAATGAGAAATGGTAAAAGTACAGTAATTAGTTCTCACTTCCCTTTGATCATTAAAATGTGGTCATCTATGTTTGTAGTAATTAGCGCCTTCGGGATATTTATAAATACCAAATAACTATCAAATTTTTTAGTAGGGAATTGGGCATATACTTTTACCGGGAATAGTTTATTAATGTTTTTTATTGAACATGTTCGTGGTTTTTCTAATAGTTTGATCAAGTTGATATTTAAAATCAATTATCGCTTTATCCTGTTCGCAATGAAATTGGAATTCTATAAGCTTTGAAGCAATAATAATAAAAAAAACAACACTTTTGCATACCAAGGCACTGAAGTTTAACTTTTTAACGCGAAAGTGGAACTTAGTTATAAATAGCAAAGAAACCGCAATAACAAAATACAGCTACATAATTATTTATAATTTCAATATTCATGAAAGGATACCGTCCGAATTAAGAGAAATGGCCAATATGTGTAATTTGTTTTATACTCAGTTAAAGGTATAATAATAGTTTTATTTTAAATGTGTAAGTTCTGATTGTTGTATATAAATGGGTCCATTAAATCATGATAATAATAATAGTTCGTATAAAAATTCAAATTTTATAGAAGAAGAATTTCATGAAATGGTGATACTATTTTCCTGAAAGTTGTACAAAGAATTTTTAAAGTTCCTGATTGGGAATGTCTGAGATCATAAATCATAGTTAATTTTGTATTGATAAAAATTACCAATTCCTAGGAAGTATTTGTAATTAGCTAAGTGAACGCAGGTAATTAGAGTATTCCCTATATAAACACAAAATTTTTATTAAAAGTTTACTATGTCCATACTTGCTTTCGTTTGTGATTATCAGAGTTGTGTTATCAGTGCGTTATTAGGATTTTCTTTTATTCGTCGGATCCAATTCACAATGGCGAAAGGAAAATATAATTTGTCTCGGCCAAGAAAAAGTAAATATATTCGTATGAAACAAGTATCTGCGAGGTAAGTACCTAAGTACTTTAATATTTCCATTTATAAAGTTTGTTTTTTTATTGATTTTTAAGTTATTCTAACATACCCTGTAAAGAATATAAAAAAACCCTGAAAATATCAATATCAAAATTGAGAAAGGTATTACAGTAACTTTTAATAAATCAACAACCTGTAAATTACCTAATTGAAAAATTGCACGACCATTTACTTTCCTATCGTCTGTAAAAACTAAAAAGGAAAATTTTTAATAAGAATACATTTTTTTTTCTATAGCTAATGTTAAAGTGTGCTTTAATCGACTCAAAACAAAAGGTCAAGTGTTACTTTAACAGCAAGGGCAGATAAAGTAGCACTTTAACATCAAGTATAAATTTTATTTAAATTAAATATTACAGCTTCGTATTATCCTAGCAACCCAATCTAGCTACTGAGATTTTAAAATGTGGTTGACTTTCATTATTTTCTTTTGAAATTGTTAAAGTTCTTGCTAAAGAAAAAAAATGTGTTATACACGACGATAAAGTTATTACTATCCACTCTTGAATCATTAAACGATTCACTCGTGGATAAAATTTAACTTTATCGTCTTGTACTCGTATAATAAATTACTATTTCTGTATTTTTAAGGGCCTTTGATATCTAAAGAAATAATTTAATAATAATAATAATGATCATCATGAAAGTAGAAAGAGATGATAATTTTTCTAAAGTGTATACAGTGTTGATTCAGATTTGAGACAGGGATTTACATGCGAAATTAAACTCGTATAAATATTAACTGCTCTAATTAATTTCAGACCAACATAGAAAATAGATAATTTGTTTAACTTGAAAAAGTGCATCTAATGCATAAATTTACTTTTTCTTCAAACGGCAGTAAAATATGGCATTATACTGCTGGATTGATGATGCTAAACTGTCACTTTATTGCCAAGCGGCAGATAATATTATCTGCCGCTGACGAGCGGCAGATAAAGTTATTATCTGCGGCCTACAACTTTATCTGCCGCTCGTCAGCGGCAGATAATATTATTTACCGCTGACGAGATCAAGTAATTTTCTTCGAATTTTGTTCACAAAGTTGTAAGTAATTTGTTATCAAAACGTTTGAAGAAAAAATACTCGCAAGCTCGGCAGATAAACTGCCCAGCCTCGCCACATAAAATATAACTTTTGCTCCTAATAACATAATATACTATTTTAAAATATAAGCACTTTCCTTGAAAATAAGAAACACCATTTGAAAGTTAAAAGAATTAAAATTGGCTAGCATTGACTTTGACAACAAAAACCATTGCCATTTGCTTATACCTGATTTTCGCGTTTTGAAATTTTTTTTGTAAAAGTGCTATCATTTTGTCGGTACAAGTGGCATTACTCTGCAAATTCTTTGAAAAATGTCGAAAATCCATTTACAAAGATTATTATCTACGACAGTGCATACAACTGACTTTTAGTTTGCAGTTTTTAAGTTTGTAGACGGGCTGTTTAATAACATGTTTTTATTAGTTCGCGTCATTAGTAGCAACGTGTTTAAAATGATTTCATTAGTCACGTCGTCAGTAGCAACATGTTTTACAATTTTTAACCATGCAAAATTATGACCCGTTGCCAGTAATCCTAATGTACATTTAAATTATTTTTTATATTTACCATGTTTTCTAGATTCTATGCTAGATAAAATATTGTACGGTACACATGAGTAAAGCATCTTTAGTCACTCGTGGGGCTAACTCTGCCCCACTCGTGACTAAAAACTAGCTTTACGCACTTGTATCGTAAATTACTATTACAGGACTTCAAATTTATTCTACCGTAACTATTAATAGAATTGTTGCCCATTTTGAATGTAAATGTAAAGCATTACTCATTTTAAGTGCTAATGTGCAAATTCTGAATTATATGCAGTTGTTAAAGGCGAACAAATGATCTACTCGTTATGTTGCTCCCAAATAGAGCCAATATTTTCAATCTTTTAATTGTGCACGCCTCAAACCTGAATCAACACCTTGTATATGACAATATAAAATAAAATAAATTTGGTAGTACAAACTACTTACACTCACGTATTCATTTAAAACTTATGTACAATTTTCTATAAGAGATGGAAGACACTCGCACATTGGGAAACCGTTTCAAAGGGTAGAGTTGTTGGTAATGAATATATGTCAGTTGGAACTTCTGATCGTGGCAGTATAATGTCAGGCAGTTGCGATTCTGAATACGAAATGTATGACAGCGTCGATAGTTTAGCAATAGAAACTTTATTTAACAACGACAATAAAAGCGAATCTAGCAATTCGAACTTCGACTAAACAAATCTTGAGAGTAGCGAAAATACTGAACTTGAAGAACTGCTCTGCGAAAGAGAAGAAATTGCTCAAAAGCCTTTTGAACTTAACGGCCGCCGATTTGTAAATATTTCGTATTTTTTAACTCAGCTTAAATCTATGAAGCACAAAGGCACCATGACCAAAATCTTCAATATTATTTGTTGATTCTTCAAAGTGTGTTTATCTTTTAGGATTTGACTGCGGTTTCTTTGATATGGATGTTATTTCGGAGAAAATTGAAGGCTTAGTTAGTGTTTTGTCATTGAAATACATACTGTGCAACATTACACAAGTAGCAAGGACTGAAGATCCAAATCAAAATGTAAATTTGAACACATTAGCCGTTTTAGGAGCAATATCAACCGGAATAGGGCTCAGTCAGCTATCTGAACTGTTTGCAGTAATGGACATCCCCAACATGTCAAACAAAACATATTCAAAGTTTCATGACAATATATTGCAATGAATCATCGTTGCAGTACTTTTAATATTAACTGAATATTCAGGTGTTGATACTGATCAATATTTAAAAAATAAAAAATTGCCCTTTTTTATTCTAAAGTCAATAATTACTGTTATAGATAGCTCCTGAAAACTCAGGTGTGGATTCTTTTATCTAGTTACTTACTTTCTGAAAGATTGACATTCTAATATTTTAATTCTCATTTGCATAAGTCATAATGATTATGTGAAACGACTGTCAAAAATAAAAAATAAAATTCTAATGACAAATGCCCAATCTTTTGAATGGTACACAATAATATTAAAAAACACAGTAAGTAATTATTTAATTAACCTGCTGCAATTGAGTTTTTAAAAAATCACACGGTATCTATAAAGCATAGGTATAAATCGTGAGTACTCAATTGTGATTTCCATTAGTAGTTTCAGTGTAAGTAGGGTATCCTGCATTCCTCTGGTAGGTCAAAATCCACGCTGTGCTTCCTCTAGGTGTGTGCTTCAATCAAAGTTCTTCGTTTTCGTTCCACTGTGCTCTAGTAGATTTTAGCCACCACATTAATTAAATACATCCTTCTGTAATTAGTATATATTTCTGAATCACCTTTTCTGTGTAGTGGTATGCTTTTGTTTTTTCAAGATTCAAGTTATTTCCCTTGTACTATTTAATAAATTCCGGAATAACTATTTCAACCGTACATAGGCAAGGCAGTTTGTATATTTTCAATGTTTGTGGGCTATAATTTTTGATCTCGTCTTGAATTAGTAACCACAACCAAGTTAAGATTAAATTGTAAATTTATTTCAGTAGTTTGGAGGATACAAAATAAGACTGATACAAGGAATTTTAAAATGGGCTAACTTGCTTCTGCAGACTTTCTTATTTCTAGCAGTTTTTCATGGAATTTGTATAATTAAACATATTAGTTATACAACAAGAATTTTCTGTTAGAAATATAATATTTCTGCGTTGTTAGCTTACCATAATTTTCATTTCTGGAAATATAAAAACAAATAAAACGTGCCAATATGCAATTTGACTAATTATCCCTATTTAACACAAGTATTTGCGTTATATATAAATTAAGTGATCCATTACGCCAGAGGCAAAGAATTTGAAATTAACATTTCTATTAAAAAGTTCTATTAATTTCTCAAGTTCAAGGATACAAATCGCACGTGGCCAGTCTGGGCCCTCGCAATCAACGTTAATAGCGGTTTTTCAACAGCACACGTTCGCCTTAGTGTTATTTTTGTTATTTTTAACTGCTTATTATAATATTCAATGAAATGATATTGCCCTCAGGGGCCATCATAATTGTTGGTACGGGCTTTGCAACCCAGAGGTACCTGAGCATATCTTCCCTTTCTCCTAAAAGGCGAAGAGGTTGAGGGCGAATGGTTAGCAGCCCAGCAACCGTAAAAATCGAAACATGCTACAAAACCCAGTTTAGAGACTCGGTAACAACCGGACGCGGACTGACCAAATATTCGACTACTAAAGCTACGAACACAGACACTGATCGTGGAACATACAGGGCTTAGCCACACAACTTAATAAAGTATTAACGGAAATAGAAGCAAGGAAGTTAGATATAGTAGTATCTACTCACGGAAGCGAAAAAGAAGGGAGTAGACCAGGAAAAAATCGGTAATTACATTTACATATGGGGTGGAGTGCCTAAAAGTGGCAGAGCTAAAAGTGGTGTATCTATACTTATCAGATGTAAATGGACAAACATGATACAAATATGGGATGAAATTAGCGATAGAATTATAAAAATAAAAATGAACGTACATGGACAACTTATTTATTTTGTTGCAGTATATGGTATAAATGACGACACCCGTATAGACGAAAACGAAGATTTATACACGTTGTTAAATCATACAGTTGGAAACATAAACGAACATCCAGGGCCGGTCCTAGGTATGCGGCCGCCCGTGTGCAAACCTAGATTTTGCCGCCTCGTCTGCAAGGAATTTAGAGTGACAATGTCGCGGGGGGGGGGGGGTGGTTGTACGTTTTTTTCGTAAAATGTTGTTTGACACCTTAAACGTAGTGTGATATACACCCTAGACAGTGGAAAAAGTCCGATAAAACATATCTTAAAAAATGGGTTTTAATAATATAAAAGAAAGCTATAAAAATAATAATGTTAATACAAGACGTATATTTCTATAAATATATAGTTTCATGATAGAATAAACCTCGAAATAAATAAATAATCTACTTTTAAAATGTAAGTGTTTTATTATAATAATTATTTAGATTACAAAAGATTTCAAACGAGTACAAAAATATATTTAAATTCGAACAATATTAACGAAATAGATAGTAGATTCATCTTATATTCTAAATATTAATCTAAAATAACTCAGTAGAACAAAACAAAATTACTTCAGTACTACTTTTCTGGCTTTTAGAGATGCAAATTCATCTATCGTTTTTGAAAAATATATTTTCTCTGATATTTCATGCTCAATAGAAATAATTGCAAGGCTACTTAGTCTTGATTGGGCCATCGTAGATCGTAGATAATTTTTAATTATTTTGAGTTTTGAGAAACTCCTCTCAGCAGTCGCTACGGAAACTGGCAGTGTCAAAAAAATCCTCAAGGCAATGGTAAAATTTGGAAAACAAGACATCAAATCCACATCTACAATTTTTCGTAAAATTTGAAGGGGATTACTCAAAACATCAGGAAAAATTTCCTTTACGACAATATTTCATTATATAGTTGGATGCCATTTAAATCACTTTTTATTTAACTGAAGCTTTATGTCTAGATCAATACATGATTTCATTAGGGATTCATTATCCATTTCTTTAAAACTGTATAAAAAGTTAAACAGAGATTCACACTCTTTTACTAATTCAAACCTTTCCTCAAGAGAATTATTCATGTGATCTAAAATCGTAAAATAGAAATTTATTTTGAAACATTGTTTAGGATATGCAATCGAATTATCATTACTTTCATATAAAAATTGACGTGGTCTTTTTACTGTGCGAATTGTAGGAAATTCTGCCTCTATTTGAATTTTCTCAGCTTCTTTAATGGCATCACTGATAAATATATTGAAACATTCATCGCTTCTTTGTTGACTAGTGCTATTTTGGAGATTTTTTAACGCGTAGACACATTCGGCTAAGTTCAATTTTGGGTTTTGAAGCATTTTACTAACAATATCTACCTTTGAAAGTAAATTATGCCAAATAATTATGGAACAAATAAATTTGAAAGTAGATATCTTTTATGCAAGGGAATGGGCCATATTTTTTGTTTTCAAGTCTCGGGTAGGATCATTCATTAATTCTGTTAAACTATCAATGATGTTTTTCAGGTTGAGGCGTAATGGTCTTATAGCTTGTATTCTACTCTCCCATCTTGTGTAGCTAAGATCTTAGAGAGTTAAATTTGAAATGTGGTTTTCCAAGATATTCCATCTGTATGGGGAAGCAGAAAAAAAGTTATATACTTCCTGAACTATTCCAAAAAAATCAAATATTTCCCCGCTAATATTTGCAGCATCGCTTACGACCAAATTCAAAGTATGAGCATTACAAGGGACAAAGAGTGCTCTTGGATTGATATCTATGATGCGTTTTTGAAGTCCAATATTTTTACCTCGCATATTAGACCCATTGTCGTAACCTTGCCCCCTAATATTTTGCAAATCTAACTCGTACTCAATCAATTTTTCTAATAAGAAGTTATACAATTCTTCACCAGTTGTGTTCGTGATAGTATCAGAACCCAAAAAAAATTCGCGTATTTCGACATTTTTATCTGAAATATTTATATTTACGCACCTCACAACAAATGTAATTTGTTCTGTATGACTTACGTCTGGTGTACAGTCGAGTATAATTGAAAAATATTTAGAAGATTTTACAACCTGCATTATTTCTTTTTTAACACCTGCAGCCAATAAATGTATAATTTCATTTTGAAAATGTTTTCCTAAGTAATGTGGCATTTAGTTTTAAGTTCTTTTGACTTTTTAACATTATTCAAATGATCTAACATAACAGAATCAAATTTAGCAATCATCTAAACATTTTTTTAAAAATTACCATTGTTCTGTTGATATAGATCCGAACTTGTCCCTCTAAAATCCAGACACTGACCAGCTAAATATTGCACAATTGCAATCATTCTTTTAGTTATAGCGCTCCAGCGCTTCTTTTCAATTTCTAGTAAATTTAGTTGTTCCTTATCAATTGTGCATTTTATATCTAGTCGTAATTTTAATTTACACCACTTCTTTACACATTGAATATGTTGAAAACTAGATTCGTGTTTATTGAAATAATCAGAACAATGACGCCAATCGGAATAGCCAGTGTTAATTATTTTTATGGTTTCTCTACTAAATAATTTACATGGAATACAAAAAACGCGATTTAATTTTTCAGAACAAACAAGCCAATTTCTTTTAATTTGTTCTCCGTTTTCCATAATTTTGTTAAAATAAAGAACATTAAACTTCCTACCAGCTTCTTCATCTACGGGAAATTTAAAGTTATTATCTACATGAATCTATTAATGTTTCCATTAATTTTTTCGGTTTAATTTCAGGCCAAGTACGTGAATCATTTAAGTCTGTCAATATAGAGGAATCTAATTCCTCCTCCTTCTCGCGTGATTCTTCTGTATCTATCTCATCGTCAGTATCCACTTCTTTAGCAACGTCCATGCGTGATTTCGGGTCTTCCGTATAATCATCTGGATCATTGTTAAAGTTCAATAACATAGATATGGAGGAACCACCTTCGTTATTCCTAAGAATTTCGTATTCATCTTAAACGCCCTTCTCATTCTCGCGTGATAATAGTGCTTCTACGTCAACGTCAGTATTGTCAGCGTCGATTACCATTTGTTTATCAACGTTTGCATCTCGGTAGCCGGGTTTTCAGTTCCAACTTGAAGAAATTTTCTTGAGAACCTTGCAGGAGCTTCTGTTCCTCCGCTTGTTTTTCCCTCTTTTTGTAAAAAGCTCCAGATTTTCACTTTGTTTTTCTATCTGACATCGTCTTCTAATAATAGAAAAGTATAACTAAGTAAACTACGTTGATTTTAATAAGCTTAATTACTTACATGTATGTTGTTTATAGGTTAATGTTAATTTTTTGGTTGAAATAACACTCAGTTTTATTAATTTTCACTGTTCACAGTGTTTTATTAAAATATAAAATTTAAAAAAAACCCTTAACAACATAAATATTTATTTTTGTATCTAGTAATTGTAATATTTTGATATGCTTGTTCGGTAGCTGGATACGTAATGACCTAATAACTAATGAATCTAATTTGCCGCTAAGAACGCGGCTTCGATCAACGATAAATTACGTCCTGAAAAATCCCCTGATTACAGATCGTTCGAGAATGTTCTGGATTTCTAAGAAATATGCCCAAACGTGCAAACTGTCGCAACTTGCTTATCAGGAAATAACCCACGCAACGAATGACTGAATTTGGAACGGAAGTGCATTCTTTCGATATTGAATTACTGGCAACGAAGGCTGCTTAATAATGAACTTACGAAGGAAGGTGATCTTACTGAAAAATTACTACAAATTCGGAATTTAGATCGGAAAACTTAGTAAACTATGATAAATGCTTACAAACCAGAAAATTACCTCACAAGTAATAGATATTCTTTTATTTATCTGACAGAGGAAGTTAACTAGAGGTATCGGTTTCGATTCGGCCGCCCCGATCGTTGGCCGCCCGCGTGCGAGGCACGCGTTTGCCCTCCGCTAGGACCGGCCCTGCGAACATCACGATTTAATAATAGTTGGTGACTTGAAAAGCTGAGCAGGAAAACTCATGAATGACAAAACAGTAAGAAGGTTTGAGAAAGACGTACTCAACAATAACGGGCAAAAACTAATTAGTCTACGTAGAGAACATAACCTAAATATTGTAGACACGTTATTTCAACATAAGGACGTACACAAATATACATGGACCTAACCGAGCAGAGGGCACAGGTTAATGACTGACCTTATAATAGTTATAAAAGAGCCATAAAAAGACTAGTGAAAGATGTTCGAGTATATCGAAAACCCCAATGCGGAATAGATCACCATATGGTGATGGAAACTTTTTACATATAGGACGAAACAGAGGTGCAAAAAACAGAAAGAACAAGAAGACCTCACAGAACAGAGCTATCCAATATATAAAAGCGAACTACTGGGACAAGAAAGTATAAGGAATTTATATCAAAAGAGATTGGAAAGCAGGTTAAACATCAAGTTAGTGGGAACACCAAATGAACTCTACGAAAATATGAAAGAATGTATTCAAGAAGCAGCTTCCCGTCATTAGGTGTAGAAGAACCAAGAAAATGTAAGAAACCAGAAATTTTAAGCTACGAAGTAAAAAAATGATTAAAGAGAAAAAACAAAAATGTTACAAATGCCTTTCAGATAAATTGGATTCCAGGAAGGCTTATGTACAGTGTAAAAAGAATGGTAAAACGAAGATGCGGCAAGAAAAAATTAAAATTGGAATACAACTTGTAGAAATATTGACATGACAATAGGCTACAATATATCTAGGAAGCCTGGATAATAATAAAAAATGTAAGACAACAAGAAGACAGTTAACAGGACTACAACTAATACCATCGCAAATGTGGATCTAACACTACGAAGAACTACTACAGGCTACTACTATTGGCAGAGATATATAAGCGTTTCCTCTTGGATAGCAAAATTTCTAAATGTATAGCACAGCTAAGAGCTCAACTATAAAATTATAAAACATTTGAAATGGTGGAAAACACAAATTTGACTTTTCTGCTTATCTTTAAATTCTGAAAAGTGGTTATACCTAAGCAAAAAACATTCACACCCGTATTCATAGTCGTTCGCCAACGGATCGCCGGCGACTCGCCGGAGTTTCGTTATGAATAGTATGTTGGCGGCACTGTACGTCTATGTCAAATTCGAGGTTAGCAGGTTAGGGTTTCAGTCAGTTTTGACAGAAACTGACACATAATCTAACCTGCTAACCTCGAATTTGACATAGACGTACAGTGCCACCAACATACTATTCATACCGAAACTCTGGCGAGTCGCCGGCGAGCCGCTGGCGAACGACTATGAATACGGGTGTAAGTAACAGATAGAACAATAGCATATTAGTGACAAAATAAAAATGGCGAGTATAACAGTAAAACAAATACCTTTTTAGGTCATTTGGTTATCGTAATTTCAACAAGAAATCTTTTCGTACTCAACATTGCTACGACTATAATTAATGTACAACAGAAATTCGAATGATTTTCATTCACATTTTCCATACCAAGTATTTTGAATGATATTTTGCCCCACCGCGCAGTTCATTTTACTCATCATTATTTGCACTGTGTTATAACGCCACCGGATGAATCTAATTCAGATTGACTTTCAGATTCTGAATCAGACTCAGATAGTGAAATTATAATGGGAGAAATGTTACCCACACTAGGATTTCTTAAAAATGTAACGCTAATATTTAATTTAGATTTAAATATTATGTAATTTATGCTGTAATATGATTTTATATTCTAAAACTGTACCTTTCTCTGCATAAGTCACTGTGAATGAGAGAAGTGAAGAACTGCGTAATGTTGTCCTGATTCTGTTTATATATGCAATTTATGCCTTGATAAACGCCATGAACACAGCAAATAATGTAGATTTCTAGTTCACGGTTGTGGCTAAGATAGAAGAATATAGCCTATAATAATACCTAAAAGTTATCGTCAGTATGTCAGTCATAATAACAAAGGCATAGGTTTGTAGGTTTATGTCAACAATAATGAGCACGATAATTCATTCATTGCAGATTTCATAGTACCCACGTCAATATATCAGCCCAGATAAATGTTTAAATATAGTGCAACTTGATATGCAGTGAAATAAGTATATATAAAACATATTTCATATGTCGTACTTGACCGTGCACATACTAACTGTTGCAGGAACTTCTCAGATCTCTCCCTCAATTCTAAACTCACCTATTCGGTTTTGCAAAATTGTTATCGCAGCAGGCAGCTATTTATACAGCGTACATGGTGTGGCTAAAAAGTATGGTCTGTTAGAATGCATTTTCTCTTCTATTTAATTAAAATTGGTTTTGCTATAGTTTAAATTTGGTAAATTAATCTTATTAGAGATTAAAATTGCTAAAGAATTTTTGCAGGGAAGAAAAATGTTTGGATTTAACGTTTTTTAATGAGAGAGATTCTGATGTAAGCATTAGAGGCAAGTTGCAGGAAGGAGAATTAAGAGAAAATCGTACGTATTATATAATGTTATAATAATTCCTAAAAGCAATGCAGAGTGAACCTTGTCTGTAATTATTGTATGATACAGTAGTTTTACAATTAACTTTCCAGTAATTACAAAAACACGTTATACTGCAATAAAAGAGCAAGTTTTCCTATAAGTCATAGGTAAAATCAATATTAACACAAAAAGTCATTAATGCACCAATGGATTATTAATTTAAACGTTTCTTTTATATAAATTGTTAATTTCGACCTTCAGGTGTTTAGGTAATTTTCATTAGTATTTGAATCTATAATAAGTTAACTGGCTAAGAGCTTGGCACACTTATTGCTTTCTTTGGTTATTCCAATTCTTATAGTTCTTATAGTTTATATTCGATACATACAATCGATGTTTATAATAAAGAGGACAATTTAAAATGTCTATATAGTATTAAAGGTAAGTATAGAATTCCACTGTCATCTTATTTCTATAATCAACTAGCCCATGTAATGGCACAGATCCCAAAGAGGGAGTTGTTAATGGTGGTAGGAGATTGGAATTCTAAAATTGGCTCCACCAAAAACCACCACCATCTTAGACATGTACTTGGCTCGTATGGTATAGGAGCAAGAAATGATAGAGGAGACAGACTTATTCAATTCTGTGTTGAACATGAGTTGAAGATAGCTAACACAATGTTTACACAACCCATCAGGAGGTTATACACCTGGATGTCACCTGGTGATCGATACCGCAACCAAATTGATTATATACTAATTAGACGACGATGGAGCTCATCTGTACTCGATACAAGAACTAGACCTGGTGCAGATTGTGGTAGCGATCATCAACTATTAGTAGCCACTATACGTCTCAAGCTTAAAACCTGCCCAAGAAAAAAACTACAAAAGATGAGAACACCGAACGACCCAGACCACTTCCAAAGAACTTTCGCTCTGCAATCTGACGATATCAATAATGATAAAAACCCAGACACTTTATGGAAGTCCTTGCGTGAACGAATAGAAAAGACTATCAAAGATTCACCTACTTCTTCAAACCTCAAGCCAAACCAAGACTGGATTTCCAAGGAAACATTTGCTCTGATAGCGGCTCGAAGCGAACTCAAACAAACAGGTATTCTGGATGGAAATAGCCAAGAAGAATATCGACTATTGAGCAGAGAAATTCAGAGGAGATGCCGTGCGGACAAAAAACAAATTTTATGAAGATCTTTGTAAGAATATGCAAATCCATGCGGATAGAGAGAATATAAAGAACTATTTAAGCCTATAAAGAAAGTGACAAAAAAGTTTAAACCATCTAATTGGGCGGTCAAGGACAACCATGGAACTTTAGTCTATGATATCGATGCAATTGTTGAGGTGTGACGTGAGTACTGCGGCGGACTATATGAAGACCCTTTAAGAACACCTATAAGAATTAATGTACATGGATTCGAAATGGAACCCGATATTCTCCCGGAGGAGGTGGATGCAGCCATAAAAAAACTCGCTGTTGATAAAGCGGTTGGTATAGATGGACTTCAAACAGAAATCATCCAACTGCTTGGAGAACACGGTAAAACGCTATTACACCAGATATGCCAAAGGATGTGGACAACATGTGAGTTGCCTGATGACTGGACAACGTCGGTTATGATTCCAATACACAAAAAGGGGCAACAAATAACTGTGATAATTATCGTTTGATTAGCTTGATACCCCATGCCAGTAAAATAATGCCATATATAATAAAAGAACCACTGAGCGCATATATTGCTATGATATGCTATGTGTGTTTTTATTATTATAGAATAAAATAAATTAAATTAAAATTGTCTACCATACCAATTATTTTTCAAAGATCGGTAAATGTTACATTAAACTGACTAATCTTGGGTTCACCAAATTAACTAGTAATATCTATGGTATTTTGCCCTCTTAAACATTGCATATAACCGTTATTGATAATATTTGCTAGCTCCAAAATTAAGAACATGAAAACTCAGCTCTCAGGTGTCGGGTTCCTTAAATTTATTTGAAAATGGCAGCACGCCACTGGGAAATAATATCAAAACTGCACTGCGCCGGTGCTCGAGTTGACAGTTAACCTTGACCTACATAAATTTCAATTTGTACGACTTTCTGCGTTGTGAAATGACTAGTAAAATAAAATTATGAGCAAATTAAAAATCAGGTGAGTTATGGATTGATTTTTGCGCCTCTGTGGTAGCGTCTGTACATTCTTTTGTTCTAGGAAAACCGGATCTTCGTTGTTTGCGCCTACTCTTTTGTTTCTTGCATTCTAACCTCCAAATTTGGATTAAATTGAGATTTTTGGCTGATTATCGTTGTCTGGACAGAAACTAATGCTGGCCCTCGGTTGTGAAGCTCACGAGACACAGTTAGGCTCATATGTTTCACGCCCTTACGGTCGATTAATGAAAATTCCCACACTAACCTCGCTCTTGCATCGGTAGCTGTTGCGGAAAGCCTTCCCTGGTGCCTGCGGTACCTGCGGTCGCCCTTTGATGCCGGTATCGCTGCTGGGACCTTCGGACAGTCTGTCTCCACCTTCTGGACCCGTTCGTAGCCCTCCGGAACGCTGGGATCTCGATTGCAATCTCCTCGGGTGCCTGCCGTTGCTAGTTCGTCGAAGGAGGCGTGAAATTTTTTTTCTCTTTCAAGATGGATCGCCCCTTTTAACACCACTGGTTACACACATAAAACTGCACACTTTGGTAAAGTTTCAACTCTGTATCTTTATTTTAACCATATAAAAACTTTAATTAATTGCAGAGTAAAAGGCAGATGCTGCGGGTGTCAACGTTTAAAAACAAATGAACATCAAAAATCAAATACAAGGAAATCAGCTTAGTACAAATTAACAACATTTAACATTAAGTTCAAATTTTACAAACATTTAACTAGAACTCTTAATACTAAAATTATTGTCTTTCAAAGTAAATTGTTTATAACCTATCTTCTTGTCCATTAAATTGTTTATAACAAATGTCTTTTTGCTCACATCACTTCATTGACTCTCTAATAGCACTAAACTTGTCTATTTCCTGTTTACTGTTTCTTTTTCTTCAAAAATAACTAACTGTGTCCTTTTTGCCAAAATCTCTTTTATGCTAATCTTGCTTGCATTATCCAATTCGTAAATCCTTTCTTACCTTAATCAAATAAGCTCACAACGTCAGTTTTTCTTTAATTACTGTACTAACTAACGATTCATCTCAAGTTCTGCACAATTTGAATTCTTGTGTCAATTTTAACTAATTCATGTCTGGCTTCTACATTGCCAAACTTTTGAAATTATAATTGAAATTCTTTTATTAACTCCAACACTTGAAATTGAGGTCCCCTATTTGTATACTCATTTGAATGCTTTTAAAGTTAATCGTCCATTCTACCAGTATTATTCTGATTAATAAAATTACATGACTTTTCCCAGTTATTTGCATTGCCTCGACTTTGTGCCTTTGTGACTGTATTTTGTATTTTCTGTATTGCAACCAGAGCCGAGTACAGGGCTAAAGACCATCGCAATATGTCCTGGCAAATTGCACCAGAACAGGCTGGCTTTGTCAAGGGATAAGGCACAAGGGAACAGATCTTGAACGTCAGACAACTGATTGAGAAAGCCCGAGAGTATTACACCCCACTCTATCTGTGCTTCGTAGATTACAGTAAGTCCTTCGACAATGTTAATTGGAGAAAACTGTGCGTCACACTTACTAACATGGGAGTTCCACTGCACTTGATAGAACTTGTCCGTCGCCTATATAGCGATACCAAAGCCAGTAAACGGTGTAGTATCGGAACAATGCGCAATCATGAAAGGTGTACGGCAGGGATGTATCCTCTCCCGTATGCTTTTCAACGCGTACACAGAAAAAGTTATGAGACTAGGTCTTGAGGAATGGGAAGGAGGTGCAGTGCTTGGAGGACATAAAATCTCCAATTTAAGACTTGCAGGCGATACAATACTTGTTGCAGAAAGCGCCGACCAACTCGAAATGTTGCTGCAAAAACTCGAACAAGTAAGTAACGAGTATGGGCTCCAAATAAACTATCGGAAAACGAAGATCCTCATAGTAGATAGGGAAAATAAGAACCATCCGATAATACAACAGATTGGAGCATGTGAGGTGGTCCAAGTTATAATATATTTGGGCTCCGTAATAAATAACAATGGAGACTGTTCGCAAGAGATCAGATGCAGGATACAACTTGGCAGGATCGCCATGACCCAACTCATTAAAATCTGGGCAGACAGGAACATCCGCAAAGAAACTAAGGTACGATTAGTTAACACCTTGTATTTCCTATTTTCCTTTATGTCGCAGAAACGTGAACGACTCGGGAAGCTGATCGCAAAAGAATAGACACGTTGGAGATGTACTGCTGGCGCCGTATGTTGCGTATCCCATGGACTGCACGGCGTACAAACGATTCGGTACTAGAAGAGATACAACCATCACTTCGGCTCTCGTCAATGGTAAACGAAAGCATTCTACGTCGCCGAACCGACAGTCTGGAGAAAAATGCCATCTTGGGCAAATTCAACGGAAAAAGAAGACGAGGAAGATCGCCCCAACGTTGGTCAGATATTACTAAGAAGGTGCTTAGTCAATCTCTCCAGTCGGCGATTCGGGTAGCTCAAAACCGACAAGAATGTAAGTCTCGAATCAGTGAAAATGTGAAATAATACAGTTAAAGATCACAACACATCAGAATGATGTTATGATGGAAGAAGATAGAGTTCTTATGAACCCTTGTGTGCAATTATTCTTTATTAAAACTTGGAAAAGCTATTTACGAATATGCAAAAAATAACATAAAATGGATATATTTAGGGCCGGTTGCACAAAGCAATGTTAAGTCGGGTGTTAGCTAACATCGCGTCAAAGTGAACAAAAACGAATCAAATCTCAAATGCTTATGGTAACTAATACATTAGTAAACAAAATTTGATGCGATTTTGTTCACTTTGACGCGATGTTAGCTAACACCAGACTTAACATTGCTTTCTGCAACCGGCCCTTAGTGTATTTACAGTATGTTATTTTGTAATTAGTTGTAATAAAACATGCACTAGTTATTTTTGCAGTTTCCTTAACGGATAGGTATGACTATTTCTTAACGCATCAGTGAAAAGTGAAAGCAGTGGTGTTAATTATTCAGAAAATGCAGGCATCGACTGGTTTTGAATTGCAATTGAGAGTTTTTATGTCAGTTCACAATTTAATACTCGTGTGGAAGTTGTAATAAGTTAAATTGTTTTATACATTTTCAGGCCATTTTCTTTCCTTAATTCCGATAATTGAACAAACCTTTAGAACAGTTTTGGTACATAACTGGCTAGTCCACCTGTATTTCACACCCGTTTCCGCATTATAGCATCTTTTTACGGCAGCTTTTCGCATCACGCAAAATCCTAGCCCACACGTGGCTCTTAGTTCCGCTTCTGCGGCTGCGTGTCCTTCAATCATAAGAGCGTCCGTTTTCTAAGTTATTTAAAATTTAACCCGTGAGAGCGAGTGGGAAAACCTTTCCGATTTTTTTTTAATCATCTGTCAATTTCGCTCGAGCAGAGACAGCTGCGTTATGACGCGTGGCCTTGGATTCCGATTGGTCCCTTTTGGAGCGTAAGAACGCGTCTGTCTGGAAAGTTTAGCGCATCGATTTCAGTTAGTCTCGAGCCGGCGTTCCTGAAGAGACGCTGCGAGCGTCTTGGCCCCGACGGCCACCGTGCCTTCGGGCCGGCGGCCGCCTTCCGTGCAGCTTCTTGGGGGTCTTCTCGTTTTGTGCAGACAGTGCTGGGCTAGCTTGGAGGTGAAGAGTGTTTCGGTGTCCGAACGGGGCTTGCTGTGTGGGTTCATTCATCCGTATAAATGCGGGTTTCGCCCATTTCCATGTTTCACCAAGGGGGCAGTGACATTACACCCACGCTTGATGCATAGAGAAACATTCCGGATGCCACTGCAGTAAGGGACGACGCCTACAAGTGGCGCATTCCTTCAGTCTTCCAAGCCGAGCTAGTAATTAGGTAACAACATTGTGTCGATAAACTGTTTCGCTAGCATGTGCCTAAATGAACATTAGTGACGCATAACGATACGCTGCGAGCTGTCTTGCTTGTGTTGCATTCATTTTATATACAGTGTCGTACACGGCTTTGCTGCAAGCTGTTTTGTTTGTTTTACATCTAATTCATATATAGTGCCGTACACGGCTTTGCTGCGAGCTGTCTTGCTTGTGTTGCATTCAATTTATATACAGTGTCGTACACGGCTTTGCTGCAAGCTATCTTGTTTTACATCTAATTCATATATAATGCCGTACACGGCTTCGCTGCAAGCTGTCTTGCTTGTGTTGCATTCAATTCATATACAGTGTCGTACACGGCTTCGCTGTAAGCTGTCTTGTTTGTTTTACATCTAATTCATATATAGTGCCGTACACGGCTTCGCTGCGAGCTGTCTTGCTTGTGTTGCATTCAATTCATATACAGTGTCGTACACGGCTACGCTGCAAGCTGTCTTGTTTGTTTTACATCTAATTCATATATAGTGACGTACACGGCTTTGCTGCCAGCTGTGTTCTTTGTTTTACATTCAATTCATATATAGTCTCGCAGTCGCACACAGATTCGCATGCGAGCTGTCTTGCTTGTGTTGCCTTAATTTCATTCTTGTCTGTCTGGCAATAAACTCATATACAGTACTTACAGTATCTGTTGCGAGACGTCTTGTTTGTTATTTATAATTAAATTCGCATTCTCGCGTGTGGTACACCCACGTGTGAACCTCACGCGTGCTTAATATACTCGTAATATACTTGTAATATATTTGTCGTAATTTAGCTAGAATTAATTTTGTCTTTGTATACGCCTCTGCATGCGTCGTAATTTTTAGGTAAAGCGCTTTCCAGCTGGGCGTATTCCATAAGTAGGTTAGTACAGATTGTCATATGTGCCGGCAACGTCGGTACCATGTAAGCTGTTAGTTGGTCATATGAAGTCGCCTGATAGATGTATTAACTGTACCATCGTATAATTTTTTCTTTGTGTTTTGTGCATGTTTGTTTACAGGGTGACTGAGTCACTATGTTACGTCAATGTAAGGTGAGGCCCGGACGTGATGGACGCGCGCTGCAGGTAGGTTGTTGCGTACGTCGCTGCACTGTGGCTTCCAGAAATAGTTATTTGAGTATTTTTTGCCCCGTTTGACCCTCAAGGTCCGGTTGAACGTGAGTTTCCTGATTTGGATCTTGTGGCGCTCTTTCATTTGATAACACCCTATATATACCTCAACACACTTGCCTTGTGGTGTCTCGTTTTAGGACCCCGACCCCTCCCTGAGCGAATTAAGCCGAGGTCTTTAGCCTGTTTCTTACGATTTTCACGGTGAACGTGCACATTTCCCGGATTTGTCTAGTTATTTAGTACTCACACAGCCGTGAGTATCGATAAGTCAATTTGATACTGTAACAACATTTTATACTTACCTAGTCAGCAATCATATTCCTATAATTTAAAAAAAACAGACAGTTTAAGGTTATTCAAATATCCAAAATAAGAATCTGTTTAGAATGGCTGTGAAACCAATTTCTGTTTTTGAAATGTACTTAGATATGCTTAACGTCAGTCAGTATAAATAATATTGATATAAAAGCAATCTGGTAATACTCAGAAAATTACAGAAAATTCAATTTGAATTTTAATAAAATTTTGATGTAATTATCCTCCAGATACGATAGCACTACAGCTGCAATTTGTAAAAAGTTGGAAGGGAAAACATCTTCTTTTTTTTTAATCAATATCCTATTACTACTCATTACATAAACCAGTATAATTCGTAACAACACACGGCAATAAAGGTTATACACAGGTAAGGACTATAACGTATAGAAACATAAGTTTTGGTCCAATATTTTTCGCTACTGAATTCATAATGTATTCTCAATATTTAATTACAACTGAAGAATACGTCAGTTTTCATTTTATTAATGCTATTTTGCTTATTAATTTTTCCAGAATGTCTTATAAAATATAAAAAGTTAATATGAACCGGTTAACAGAAAACGAAGTAATTTTCCATCGCCAAGCAGGCAGCGAACAAATTACAAAAACATCTGTTTACCAGTAAATCGCCCCGATCCTACAAGAATTTAAAAGAAAACCGTACAAAATAAAACAATAAATCGCGACATGCTCGCTCAAAGGAGCACCAATTCTCAAGTGCAATAAAACCTCAATAAAATCCGGAAGCCGACAAAAACAGCGCCGCGGCAAACGAAACTCCGAACGTGCGACCAAATTATTAATCCAAGTCCAACCACTAAAACGCTCTTAAAACAGAGTGCGCTCAATAAAAAAACACCACATAAGGATACCTGCCGATAGGAGGAATAAGCCGCCACCTGATAAAACAACGCCCAAGTCTCTAGCACACATACAGGTCGATTAAAAATAACTTTTCCATCAGCCAACAAACATATCACCGCTCGTAATGCGGACGATGGTGGCAAGAAAACACTACAGAAATTTTGAAGTACACGGCGGCCCGGCGAAGACGTATTTTTCTAACGGTTAAATCAGGACACAAAGCCGCTTACATCCGGCTAAATATTACACATTAAATTATAATTAACGGAAGGAAGCATCCCAGGAAAGCGTGAATAGTCTCAAAATTCATAGAAAATTAGCGCGCAACCAATCGAAGCAAAATAACTTCTTGACATACGCAATAAGAGTAATGCTTAATTAAGTTTTACGCCGAACACGGAATTAAAAATTCCAAGTTCAACTCATCTTTACCAAAACCTAGCAAATTGGGTGTCGTTAGAATCGACATTTCAACGACTATTGATTGCGACTCAAATCTAGTCGATAATTGATCACGCCGCTCAATTAAACGCTATAATCCGAAATACATCAAAAACGGGCAAAACATCCCTTCTACTTCGACCAATGAGCTGCGAGATCGCGTTTGACAAAGGACTGGCTCCTTTAAATAGTCAGACGCTGGCAGTAGGAAATCAACTCAACCCAGGAGAGTCCACCAGGAACCATCCAGCCTTCCATCACCGACTCAACCCAGGAGAGTCCACCAGCAGCCACTTCAGCTCCAGGACTCAACTCCAGCCTTAGAAGCTTCTCCAGGACCTCCAGCCTTCTAGGACTCAATCCAGGAGAGTCCACCAGCAGCCACTTCAGCTCCAGGACTCAACTCCAGCCTTAGAAGCTTCTCCAGGACCTCCAGCCTTCTAGGACTCAATCCAGGAGAGTCCACCAGCAGCCACTTCAGCTCCAGGACTCAACTCCAGCCTTAGAAGCTTCTCCAGGACCTCCAGCCTTCTAGGACTCAATCCAGGAGAGTCGAACCAGCATCAACTCAACCCCGGAGAGTCCAACCAACAAGAAGCCTCTTCAGGACCATCCAGCCTTCCAGCAGCATCAACTCAACCCCGGAGAGTCCAACCAACAAGAAGCCTCTTCAGGACCATCCAGCCTTCCAGCAGCATCAACTCAACCCCGGAGAGTCCAACCAACAAGAAGCCTCTTCAGGACCATCCAGCCTTCCAGCAGCATCAACTCAATCCAGGAGAGTCGAACCAGCCTCAACTCAACCCAGCTAGCAGCTCCAGCCTTCCAAGGATCTACCAGCCCCAGCCCTCTCCAGAGCCTATCACCTACGTGGACTTAGGGCCAATCCTCCGCATTGGACTCTGCTGCCTTCCGTCTTCGGAAAAAGTTGGGAACTCGAGCCACTTCCGCCATGGACACCCCCAGGTCTGTTACGTAAGCCAGCCCGGAACCATTGGAGGTTTCCTTTCGCGCCCGCCGCCTGACATCGAGCCTTGTGTTCCAGAAAGCGCCGCCACGAGGAATTATTCGGCCCATCGCCCAAGACGCCCCCTGCCTCCCCCTTGGCCCAGATCGCCCGCGCCCGGATCCAGGAGCTAAACCGGCCCCCTCCGTACTGGGAGGGACGCCTGCCGTCAGGGAGCCCACGAACGCCGACAAGGGCGCTCACCCCGGATTTCGTTGGCTTCACGGACGAGAGCGATCCGGAGCTCGGCACCCCACAGAGGAGCCCGTTGGTGCAGCACCTGCGAGACGCACCTTTTGCCCGGTTGCGCCGCCCGCCGACCCCCCAGGCTCCCCGTCCACGGATCCTCAATTGGGACCTCGAGGTGCGACTGACGGACGCCGAGGAAGCCGAGCTCGAAGCCCTGTGGCAGGCTACCTGCCCAGATAGCAGCCCACGTCGCGGCCCCCGCTGGCGACGGACCACCCGTCCCCGGACTCCCCTAGCGGAAGTTCGAACCCCGCGCCCCGGCAACGCCCCGCTCCAGCCGCCGTCCCCGAGAGGCCTACTCGATCCGCCGACGTCCAAGGAGAACTTCCCAGCGCCCGCTACAAGCCGTGCCCCGGACTGCTTCCCGGAAGGACCGGACTGCGTCCAGGCCGCGTTCCCCGCCTCCGGCCAGTAGGAAAGGCCGCCCCATCACCTCCCGCGCCCCCAGCGCCCGAGTCTAGATGACCCTTTGTGTATATATTTCTTTTCGTGTTTTTTTTTTGTATATATAATATTAAGTTTTGTTTGTATGTATCATAGTGGCCGTAGAAATAAAAGTATTAAAAGTTTACACCAATCAATTAGCAGCATCGACCAGGGTAACGCCTACACCCCTTCTAACGCTGACGCCATTGTGAAATCTACCACTGAGCTTAGACGTAGGCTTGTTAAAGTAATATTGTTGACCTAGGCGGTAAGTAGCGATTAAATTAACAAAACACTAAACACTAAATGTGGCGAAGAACCTCGGAGCCGAATCTATATAGGCGCCGCGGTAGCGGAGTTTTTAGTGAAAATTAAAAGTTTTCCTAGAATAGTGGTTCAAAGCGGCAACAAACTATGATACGTCAGCGACACTGGGCTCTTTTGAGTGCACAGTCTTTTCTCCTTTTGAGTAGATTAGAAATTCCAGCTCTATTATAGTGTGTGTTTGTGATTCTTAGATTTCATAGTGCATATAGTAAGATACTATAAACTCAAAGTTTTAAACCGCAAATTACTGACGATTGCCTTAGATACAGAGATCATAGAGAGTGCCAAATTACTTCAAACTATTTATGAAACTGATGTCGATGATGGCTTACTAAAGCAAATTTTACAATTTCGATCTTCGTACACAACTACTATTAAATCTTGCTTATCAGTGAAGGAAGTGGGAGAAAAATGTCTATCTAATCACTCATCATTGGCTAGCTTTCCAGATTTGTATACAGCTTATATAATATTTTTTACATCCCGTCACTACAGCCTCAACTGAAAGATCTTTTTCTGAATTAAAAATTATAAAAAACGTTTTGCTAAGATGAACCAAATACGCCTAAAGAGTTTTGCATTACTGAGCATCGAGAAAGTAAGAGCCAGTACTCTTGGTTTTAATTCACTGATAGATATGTTAGCTTTAGCAAAATCTCGCAAAAGAGAGTTTAATTAAAGTGCTATACCTACATATTCATATATTCATATATTTTATTTTTCTTGTAATTTATTTAAATTTGTTATCTCTCTTACGTGGTTTTTGTTTTTGTATTTTCATATGTATTTTTATATTTTATATTATATTTTGCGGGTGTTTGATATACTGGTAAAACCTGTTCTACTTTATGGGTCGGAATCGTGAACGGTTACAGGTTACAGAACTGGTAAAGCAGAAATTGCAGGTGTTAGTAAATAGGTGTTTGGTGGCCAGTCATTATTTCGAACAAAGACCTTTGGGACCGAACAAATTAGGTGGACATTAATATAGAAATTAGGAGAAGAAAATATGGACGGTTAGGGCATACGTTGCGAAAACTGAAATTTGCAGAAAAGTTTTGATTGGAACCCTTAGGGTGTCAGAAACAGAGAACGCCCGCGAAAAACGTGGAGGAGAACTGTAAAACAAGAGACAGGAAAGACTAGCACAACGAAGCCAAATAGCAAAGAAAATATGACAACCGGAGATAATATACGAATACTCTATGTCCCAATAAGGAATAATGGGATTATATTGAAACATCTAAATGTGTTTTATTTTGCAGTAAGTAACCTTTCATGTTAAGAAAAGAGCTTATTCATTTTATTTTAAATTTAAAGTGTTGCATGACCAAAAATTACCCCCCCCCCCACTCTTTTTTCTGAAACTTCTTGCCTACAGCGGCTATCATTTATGCTTGCACACCGGCGCCAAACCGCCTTGTTACGCCACTGAGCACAATAAGCACCTCCAGTTGATGTTATGCGTTTGGTATTACAAAAGTGTAAATCTATGTCAAATTCGAAGATAGCAGGTTAGGTTTTGCTTCAGTCTGCGTCTAACCTGCTAACCTCGAATTTGACATAGACTTACTGTGCCACCAACAATACACTTGAGCATTGCCAAACGTAAAACGAATAGTTGCTATGCAGAAAAGTACCACATTTCTGAACGATTTTCAATGTAGAATTAAAATTACCAAATGAAATTGCGATGTAAGTATTTATAATTTAGTTGGGCAGTTTCGCAAACGAGGAATTGTGAACATTTTTTAAACTAACCATCTCGTAGGACCATTTATCGTACGATTAGGAATTGCGAAGAAGGTATTTCATAAGTGAATTTACCGAGAAGTCAAAACGAGGACCAATTGGAAAGCGCTTCTATCAAAAAGTCAGTGCTATGGATATTCTAGTAATCCGAAGACCAATGCGCCAGCTTAGAGTTATGCGCTATAGAAAATCATCGGCCCCAATCAATTTTTTGGTTTCGTTTTTATAATTTCAAGTGATTTCTAACAATTGCAAGATACGATAAATGTAAATAAAGTAAGATCAGTAAAAGGCTTTACCCAGAACTTCCCTCGTAAGTGGATATTGTGACATTAAATAATAAAAAAAAAAACAAATTAAGCTAGGGGTAAAAATATCTTTACGTTTCTAATAAATTACATATATTTTCAATATTACCGGTGATCGAATTCGAAGGGCAGGCGGGTGCGTATGCGATTCCAGCGTTTTGTAAAATATTGCAAGCGAATGCGCTATTCCTACATGCGCCACAGGACACTTCTTGTATCCGTGCGTCCCGGCTGCTTTAAATTAGAACTTTAGAATAGAAATAATTATTAATTTCCAGGCAGGACGCCATTGACTGTACACAGTACACACAACACTCACACCACAACACAGATGAGCATGCGCAGCTCTATCTCTAGATCTTCCACATGGGTGGGCAGCGGGTGTGCGGGGCACCCTGCACTCTTTTATTCATTACTAAATGTTTAACGTGAAATTAATGTGAAACGTGAATCGCGCCTTGGAAATTTTCAGTTACGTTCACTCACGTTCACGTTCCAATTTTCAAATACTAGTCACACCCCCCACTATTTTCACGTCATGCGCTCATACCTATTACTAGAAGCCTTGTATTTCAAGCACGGTCATATCCCATCATGCACCTAATCATACGCGTGCATGAGCAGTATTGTCACTTAAAACTCAAATGTCAAGTTTGACTTTTTAGTATAAACGTAGTTGGATTCATAAATTAGGAACTATTCCATCGCCATACTATATAAAAATAATTTTTGGTCGTACTTTGTAATGCTCTTTTACAATTTATATTTACAGACTACTGATTTGGTGGTTAAAGTTAAATTATAATTACGAGTATTACAAACTATAAGACAGTTTGAAGTAATATGAAGGTTCTGAACTGAGTTAATATTTGAATAAGTTACTTATAAAATTGTCAGATTAAAAATATACTGTATTTAAATATAATCCATGATGTTAGTTTTAAACATTTTGTATAAATAATTATTACTATAGTGAATTTTAATTTAGAAAATCACAACTGATTTTTCTGTTCAAAAATGTACATCTAATCAATTTGTATTAAGAAAATTTAATAATAGAGCTCTTTTATAATGCTTAATTTATTTATGGAATAGTGTACAAGAGTGCAAAGGACAAGATTAAATAAAAATAAAAGGAATACGTAAGAAATTTAAAAAACAAACTTTAACATGAAGAAGAATACCATTTAATTACTTGAAGAAGAATTAAGAATAATGGAATTGGCGAGGTGAATTCGTCAGAACCTGTGATTGGTGGAGCTACATTTCGAGTTGCTGTCAAAGTGGATACATCTGTAACTGGTTCGAATTGGGTATGCTGCGATAAAGTTATTATCGAAGTAAATACATCTGGACCTGAGATAACTGGTTGGACTCCGTTCGAGTTGCTGTCAAGGTGGATACATCTGTACCTGGGGTTGAATTGGGTATGCTGTGATAAAGTCATTATCAATGTAAATACACCTGGACCTTGGTAAATTGGTTGGATTCCATTCGAGTTGCTGTCAAGGTAGATACATCTTGAAATTACTGTTGGGTGAGCCGCAAAGGATTTACCATCTACTATGGCACAGCTACGATTAATGGCTCAGGATAAAGAGAGGTGGAAACAGTTTGTGCAGAACTTATAACCCTAACTAACGTGTAATGTGTATATATGTATAGATGTATATAGGTATGTGCACAGTGGCGTAACTACCGAGGGGGCAAAGGGGGCAGCGGCTCCCGGGCCCTGAACTTCAGGGGGCCCAACGGGCCTCCTGAAGTTTATAGCCCGGCAGGTCCAAACTCGGTCCCGTATAAAATTTCAATGAGTCCGGAAAAAACACTGGCTATTGTTCATTTTGCTATGATGTTTCTGCTTATGAATTAAAAATAAATAATTGAAAAATGATAATCAAAAATGCTTTAGCAAGAATAGGACTTACACTTGGCAATTAAGGGGCCCGGTGAAGATCACGGCCTCCTGGGCCCAAAATTTGAAGTTACGCCACTGTATGTGCATACGTATGTGTGCAACTTGATAAGAATTGTTACGTATTACTTGTTAATTATTCGATACTAATTAGAGCGTAATACTTTTTATAATCCTATTAGTACGTTGGGTAGGTGGCTAAAAAAGCCAAAAAGCTGCACTTTTTGATTGGAATGTGCCCCTTTCTGTGGTCATAGTTGATGCCAAAAGGTAATTTTCCAGATAGGGAGCCACTTAAAAATAAGTGTAGAACATCAAAATGGCGGCCATTAAAGATGGCGCCATATTGGCGTACTATTTTTTTTTGTATCTCAGCTCCTATTTAATGGCCGCTATTTTGGTGTTCTACACGGATTTTTAAGTGGCTCTCTATCTGGAAAGTTACCTTTTGGCATCAACTTACTCCACAAAAAATGGCACATTCCAATCAAAAAGTGCAACTTTTTTTGTTGTAGCCGACGTACTATATGTCCCGTCAGGGAATAATGGGTACAATAATAATAATAATTGTGTTTAATAATAGAGTTTCAAGATTCTAATAACATGATGAAAATGTTCGTATTAACATTTACCATTTTGGTTTTGGCTGTCGTAAAGTTGCCCCGTCCCAAATAGGGGTATTACCTATACCTATAGTATAGAAAAGTGTAAAAAATGCTGAAAATAGCTAAACAAACGTAAACAAACCATAAACAAACGATTCTCTTTGAAGTATTACCAAATATTTTTCAGGGTTTGGCCAACTTTACAGACATCTCTTCCTTTATGGCTCGATCTGTCATGGTCTTTCTAATACCTTGTGACCAAGTTTTTGCTGGTCTTCGTCTTCGTCTTCTATTTTGTGGTGTATAGTTCAACGCTTTCTTTCGCCATCGGTCTTCTGACATTCGCATAACGTGCCCATACCATATAAGCTGTCGAGATTCTATTTTATCTGCGCTGGTAAATACACTATTTGCTGGACGTTTAATTTCTTCGTTCGGGACGCGTTCTAATCTTGAAACTCCAATCGCTGTTCTCTTGAAGTCGATTTCCACCGTCTCAATACATTTTCTATCTTTGACTATAAGCTGCCAACATTCCGATCCATATGTCAAAATTGGCTCTACAATGGATTTGTGAATTGTTATTTTGGTGTTCACTTTAATCTGTAAATTTTTTTTAAGTTTAACATTCACTTTCAACATCTTGTGTAACTTATCCCAATGTAATTTAATGTTACATATCAATTTATCTCAATTTGGTTTAAATTAAATCTTTTCACATTTTGTCTAGCTTATTAGACTGTCTAATGTTCGGAAAGGTCAATGCGATTTAATTTGTAACTGACAGATTTGAGCTTAGTAACACTAAACATAATGTGAATAAAATGGTACAGAATGATTTGTTAAGTACAGAAATTATATGAGCATTATGAATTAAAAGTTTATAAGCCAGTAAAATGACAAATTAGCTGAAAGGTAAACGAAACAGTGCCAGCAAAATAATAATTGCAATAGAGCAATGGAGAAATGCAAAGCAACCGATCGAAAGACAATTAGTGAGACGTTAAAGGAACTCAAGTGTATCAGTGCATTATAAACCAAAGTGATTTAAAAGCAGAGCAAAGTGTAGTGACATTTTTCCAAGAAAAAGACAATTTTAGTAGTTAGGCGAAGACATGACATCAAAACTGTAGTCCATAAAGTCAAACATGTGATCAAACCTAATTTGTTTTAAACATATGAAAATCTAGTTGCTAAGTTATAAGACAGTCAATTGTCAGGATGAAATCAAACAAGCTTAAATTTTACATGTTGGAGGCAAATTGAGCTCCACATTGATTGTATAAAATTGTGAATAAAAAGTCGTGTGAAGCCAGTTTATGTGTAAAGTTATTCACCAAGTTGCCGCGCATGTGGGTGTAATTTTCCCAAGTGTATGAACCCCAAGATAGTGCAATTAAACCAGCAAGTTTCAACCTGGTGGGTCATAGAGTGGGACCCAACTTCAGCGACGATTTTGAGGCAGTTCCAGACATCGGAAAGCAGACATTTTAGTGCTGCATGGAGAAGGAGCTATCCCTGGGTAAAAGAATTAGAACCAGCAAGCCATTTCCAAGCGAGTATTTGCCGTGGCGCCCGTCCAGTGTGCCAACCAACAGCGGAGCACCTCTTCAAAAAAGGTAAGATTCCATAAAAACTAGGAGTAGTAGTTTCATACAAATTGAGGTTCGTCAAGAATAGACTTTTGCAGAGAAGTTCAACGTGTTTTCAGAATACCAGGTGAATCCAGCTTCGAGTAATTTAGCTGGCGCCCTTAAAAAGGTGCGAGTTGACGCGGAATTTGCAGTTTTCTCCGAAAATTCAACACAAGCAAATTACGCGTGGATTTACCTCACACTAGAAACAAAGCAAGGGTAGCCGTTGCTACGTCACAGAATTAATTATATTTACGACATAATTTTTGCAATTTTGATGTTTAAAACTCAATTTTATGCTATTTTTGCACTGACTTGTTTACTGAACTAAATTTAGAGGTTATATAACTGTTAGTTGAGCACGGTGCATTTGCCCTAATATCAGAAAGTAATTGTCATACAACGACTTATTTGTCATACATAGTTTTCTACTTGATTTTATAAACCGATTTCATGAGATAATATTTGTTTCATGTTCACCGGAGCTAAGCTTTAATTTATTGAAAATTAATAAAATAAGGAAAAAGCAATAAACCATTTAATTGTGGTAATAAGTATTACATTCTTTTAATTTGCCCTGAGTTTGATAAGCAATTCTCAGTTGATACAATTTATAAAGTGTAGTGTCCCTTGCTAATAATTAGAAAGCTAGTTTAGTCAGCTGCCGCATCTCAATCTCCATGAAATTCTATTTCCGAACCCGTCTTCTTCTACTCCTTTTGCTTGCATGGCTTTCTGAATTCCAGTATTCCAGCTCTTTCTTGGTCTTCCCTTTTTCTTTCTATTTGCTGGATTCTATATCCAAACCTTTTGTGGTAGTCTCTGTGCGTTCATGAGTGTCATATCCATATGCCGCAGCAGCTGTTTTCGTTCAATTGTATGTACTACTGAAGTTTGAATGTCTATTATTTCTTTAATGTTTTCGTTCTACAGAGGATCCAATAACGTTTTCTTTACAACACCGTCTCAAATACATCATCTCTGCTGCTGATATTCTGTCTTTCATCCTTTTGATCATTGTTCACACATCTCCCCCATAGGTAAGGCAACTTTTCACAAATGAACTGAAATTTCGTCTTTTTATTTTATTTAAGATTGTGCCATACCACAGCATTGAATGTAATTGTCTAGTTATAGTATTTCCATTTCTAATTTTATTTTGAACGTCTAGCTCATCACTTCCATCAGATGTTAATGAGACCCGTAAATATATGTGTTAATTTGTTGATTTTACTACTTCACTGTCTATCATTAGATCTAGTTTTTGTTCTCCAATTACCATGTACCATGTCTTGTCCATATTAATTTTCAAACTTCACCTCTCTATTCTTCTTTCAATTTCCTAAACATGCAGTTGATATCATCTTCTTCTTCAGCGAATAGTAAACTATAGATATATTCTTCTCCAATTTGTAAACCCGTTAAACCGCACTTACTTCTCCAGACCCTTAGTACACGATTTATATGTAATTTAAATAAAGTTGGTGACATGCAACATCCATGTCGCAGTCCTTTATCTACGATAAGTTTTTCAGAATAATCATTTTCTATTTTCACTCGGCTGATAGTGTTTTTGTATAGTTGTTTCACGGCGTTTATGTAATTTATTCCTGTTCCGCTATCCTTTATTGCCTGCCATAGTTGATTTCTTGAGACGGTGTCATAAGCTTTTTTTTTTTTTTTTTTAACATTAGGATTAAGTCAGATCAGCGTTGATTCGCTACACATGACTGATTTGTCTATTGTTTTTATTTGGCACTATGTTTAATGGCAGAAGCCTCACTATAACTATGATTTAATTTGTAGTTTTGCCCAATTATTATTATTATCAGTCACTCTCACTAGATGTCAAGTAAACGTCCTGAGGAAGTTTTCGTTTAAGCCGTGTGTGTATATTTCGGCGACCGGTGCCAAATGTTCTTGCACTAGTACAGTTTGTTATGTTGTGAAAATAGGTTTTAGCAGTATTCTTAATATATTCCTCAATTGTCTGGATCCCTGATTCACGATGCAACTGCGAATTTCGTAGGTACCAAGGGGCGTTAAAGATGATTCGTAGTATTTTATTTTGGTATGTTTGCAATTTATTAATATGCGTCTTAGATGTAGCTCCCCAAACTTGGCTGGCATAAGTGATAATGGGTCGAAGAATTGATTTATATATTAGCAAACCGCATTCTGGTTTAAGCGGAGATTTTTTATTTATAATGGGATACAACATTGCTAGACGGACATAACCCTGGTTTAGCTTCTTATTAATGTGTATAGACCAAGTAAGCCTTTTGTCTAAATACACTCCTAAATATTTGATAGCACCGTCAGCGGGATTCCATTCTATCGTTTGATCATTAATAATGATGTTTTGCGGTAAAGTGGGTTGACGCAGGGTAAATATTTTAGCTTGACATTTGGCTGCATTGAGATTAATACACCATTTGTTGAACCAGTTGTTAAGGATGTTGATGGTTTCTTGTAGATTTCGCGTTGCTTCCAGTATATCGTAGTTTTGGGATATGAGCGCTGTGTCATCAGCATACATTGCAACCGTGGTATTGGGAGATTCTGGTAGATCATGTACGAAAATATTGAAGAGAGTCGGTCCCAGGATAGATCCTTGCGGCACTCCAGCTTTGATGTTCTTCTTAGCTGATAAAGTTGAATTTATCCTAACAGCGAATGAGCGGTTTGACAAAAAGGAATTTATTATGCAGAAAATATATTTAGGTATTCCAGCTTTGAGCAGCTTATATAATAAACCGTCTATCCATACGCGGTCAAATGCCTGTGCGATATCGAGAAATACAGCTACGGTATTCATTTTATTTTCAAATCCTCCTTCGATGATTTCGGTAATTCGGGAGAGTTGATGGACAGTAGAATGTTTTTTCCTGAAGCCGTATTGAAATGAAGGAAGTATATGGTTACTTTCAAGGGATTTAGTTAGACGATCCAGAACTACTTTCTCTAAGATTTTGGCCATCGTAGGTAGAAGACTAATGGGCCGGTAATTTGAAGGGTCTTTATGATTTTTGCTGGGTTTTGGAAAAAGGAGTATATGTGCGTGCTTCCAGGTGGTCGGGAAATATCCAATTCTGAGACAGGCGTTAAATAGTATGGTGAGGTAGGTCAAGATTTTTATTGGTAGGTTTTTTAGGACTACATTAGGGATGAGGTCGTGCCCTGGACATTTTTTGACGGGAAGTTTGTTGATATATGTTTGCAACTCAGTTGGAGATGTCGGTGTTATCAGTCCAGGATTGTTTGGGAAATTTGTAATAATTTCAGAGCTGATTTCTTCCGCAAATTCTCTGTTTTCGTCCAATATGCGTGTAGTAAATGTATTCTCCAATTGGTCAGCAAAAATATTACACTTTTCTTGGTCTGTGGCATAAATTTCGTTATTGACTCTGATGGTGGGTATCTGAGGTTGTTGCTTCAATATTCTTTTAGTTGCTTGCCACATAGTAGGATCCCTTGGTTGTAGCTCCGATATGTAGCGTTTATAGTTGTTAATTCTATAGTTATCTAGAGCAAGTTTTACTTCACGTGTCGCACGATTCAGTTGCGTTTTGATTAGTGCGTCTCTGGTTCTAGCCCATAGTCGCCGTAATCTATTTTTATTGTTGATAAGAGTCAGAATGGGTTTCGGAGGAATTCCATAGTTGAATTTTCGTTTGGTTTGGATAGTAGTTGCATGTGTTACAGCGGTGCTTATTGCAGTAGTTAGTTTGTAGATTTCGTCATCAATTTCTTCGGGAGATTCTATAGATGTAGGACATGATGTGATGTCTTTCAGCCGATCTTGGAAGACGGTCCAGTCGACGTGGCCTTTTATTAGTCTCGGCATTGTATTTTTGATTAACGGTGTGCTGTTGAACGAAACCAAGACAGGCACGTGGTCTGAATCTAATTCCATTAAAACAGTTTGTGATATTGGTAAACGGAAATTTTTGAGCAAACATATGTCCAAAATATCGGGATGATGGTCTATTCGGTATGGGTGGTAGGTTGATTCAGTTGGAGCAGACAGTTGAATTGCATGATTGGATATGAAGGCATGCAGTCTACTTCCACTAGGATTATTGGTTCTACATCCCCAAAGAGTGCTTTTTGAATTATAATCACCTATTGCAAGAGTTGGAGTATTGCCTTGAAATAGTGTTGCAATATCAGCTTCCAGCAACCTTTTATTTGGTTGTTTATAGACAGCAATGATGATGACATTTTCGTTGCTTTTTAGATTTAAATTAACAGCAACGACTTCCAGGTTAGTGATTCCTGTTAGTTCGTAATGATGTGCAGATAACGAACGTTTGATAATTATTGCGACACCACCAGATGCAAAATTCGTTTCACGGTCCTGTCGGTAAACATGATACTGAGGGATTTTAAAATTTTCCCCGTCTGCTAAATGCGTTTCTGTGACAACTAAAATGTCGATGTTGTGTCTAGCTAAGAATGCTATAATTAGTGATCTTTGTTTATTTAAACCATTGGCGTTAAAATTTCCAATGGTGAGATTTGATAAAATATGCTTTGAATTAGCCATTGAGAAGGGATGGAATAAGTGAAAATATAAATGATTTAATTTGTTCGTGAAATGGAGTTAAAAGGGTCCAAATAGATGTAATTAGTTCGGAAATCGATGATGACTGTGAGGAGTTAAGAGTAGGTTGATGAGGGTGGTTCTCTGGTGATTGGGCAGCTGCATGGGCGTAGGTCGTGCCTGGAGTTGTGTAATGGTAGAGGTTGGGCTTTTGTACTGCAGTTGTACGTTGCGGCAGAGATTTCTTTTTATTAGAGTTAATGTAATAACTGCAACCTCTGTAGTTGGCAGGGTGTTCGCCTCCACAATTTACACACTGTGGTTTTTGTGTCTGTGTTTTGGTACACTTCGAGTAGTGGTGTGAGCCTGTACATTTCACGCATCGAGGGCTAAGATGGCAGTAGTTTTTTGTATGACCCAATCGTTGGCAGTTTGTACATTGTGGAGTGTCTCTGCTGGAGCGCCGGGGTTCGATACTTATTATGCAATGTAGTAGTTTGGTGAGCTTATAGATTTCTTTAGACTTGTCGTTTTTAGTAAGTTCGAGTGCACAAATAGGTATAGGTTTTTTGTCTTTAAGTAGTCTAGTTACACGAACGACAGAAAATTGTTTGGATATGAGCTCAGTCTTGATTTCTTCAGTAGTTATTGATATGGGAACGTTTCTTATAATAACTGACAAGTTTGCGGTCTCGGGGTTGCGGAAGGTAAAGTAAGTAATCTTATCTTTATTGTTGTCGTAGAAACTAGTTAGTAGGCGATAATCGTCAATGTCTGTCAAGTTCACTCGCATTTTTGACCCTTGGTTAGTAAGTGTAAATTCTTTTTTTACAACAGATTTTATATCTGTAATTACTGCTTGGTAGTTGTTGGCATTAAGCAAAAAGATTGGCTGTATTTTAGGACTGGTGATATTTGGCGTTTCTGTCGCTGTACTTTCATTTGCAGGATCAATATGTGCTGGCAGATAATATTTATTTTGGTTAAGCAGGTCACTGTTATCAAATGAGTATTTCTTGTTACAATTGTCAGCTGCGGGCGATGTGTTTGGTCGTTTATTGCTGTTGGTTATGTTGTCGTCTTTTGCTGTTATGCTGGTTTCCATATCCTCGGATGCGTTTGAATTTTTATAAATTAATGTTGGTTGTTTAAGATTTGTATGTGACATAGTTATTTTTGATGTGAAAAAGTTTTTAATAGCTGATGCGACTGGCGTAGCCAAAGGCTAGCCCTGTATTAGAAGTTTAATTACTTTTTTATTGCGGATTGAGACGGGATTACAAGTTAAGTTTAAAAAGTAGGGATAAACCCTGTTCATACAGTTAATATTGACTCACCCGCGTTTAGTTAGAACTTTAACAATACGCGTCCACTCACGAACACGGCTGCGTTCGAACTCTCTTTAAATCTATAAATATTAAGTGCAGTTCTCTCCCGAGTGCTATGCCAATTTCCCCCAGTTGCTTAAGGCAAAATGCATTATCAACGCCACTCTGTTCTTTTGAGTCTTTTAGCTGTTCTTCCATTCTTGATTTTAGTATTCGTTCATACAGTCTGCTCATAAACGACGTTATGCTAATCCCCCTATAATTTTTACAAATCCTTTTACTTCCTTTCTTGTGAATAGAACATATAATAGTTATGCTACTTTCTGTTCCTCAAGACGTTACCTCCCTTTGGAACTGGAAAGTGCTTCCAGCGTTATTGTTGGGGAGTTCTTAATCATTTCTATAGGCATACCTCCAGGACTTATTACCTTCTGTAACTTCTTGTACTGATGTCTCTTTTACTTCCCGATCGAACGGTTCGGTTATGTAATTCACTGACCAAAATTTTGTTCTTTTAGTAGTGAGTGGTAGAGGTAAAATGTTTTTAAATAATTAAGACATTATGTAATAAATAAAGTAAAATGTGTACCATTATAATTACCTTTCGTAACTAACTGCAGAAACCGTCACCTGTGCCGGCTACTTATCTACGGCCACCTATTTACTATGAAATAATTTTAATGCCAAGAATGTAAACTTTTATTAAATCCATATTTTTGGATTAATAACAGTGACGTAGAAAAAATTGTATGTTCTCTTGCTAAAAGTGCTATTGCACTCGACATTGTATGAAACTCAGCCTACGGATTCGTTTCATAATTTTCTTGTCTCGTCCACTAAACATTCAGTTTTAGCACTTGTATGATAAATTGCTATTACATCCGAGAAACTGAAAGTTCCAATGTTTTTTAAATGAGACACGTCATAAGCAAAGGTGAATCGATGTTCTACCTGTCATACCTTTAATATTTTTAGTCACTCCGCACTATTAATTCCTAGACACGCGATTGAATGAAGATACAACATTCACAACACAACACAGGTGCGAAGCTCTGTCGCTGCAGATTGCCACACAATACAATGCCCTCCCGCTCCAGCTCTAGATCTTCCACATTGGTATGCAGTGGGGGAGCCGGGCAGTCTTTTATTCGTTACCAAATATTTAACGTGAAATTAACGTGCAACGTAAATCACGCCTTGGAAATTTTCACTTACGTTTACGGCCCGATTTTCAAATATTATTCACGTTTACGACTGGGCCCGCCGTGACCCAGCGATACACGACTATTTTCATGTCACGCGCCCATCCTTACAACATGGTCAAATCTGCGTAAGTATACTCGTTCTCAAGGTACTCAAACAACACGAGCCACCAAAGAGCACGGCCATCGCGTGCATCCTTGCACGAGTTCACAAGGTGTAAGGCACATGAAGCCATACTGGGTGTTTGTCCACAAAGACTATACGCGTTCTAAGTCGAAATTCTGTCAACAAGAATAATTTAAATAACCGCGAAAGCGTCAAACAGTATATGATACACACCCTATTTAGATTTGCTAACTGAATAATAATACAATTTCATTAAGAATATATGATTTGGATTATGATTAATAAGAAAGCTACGGTGGAAATTTTAATTAGCGTGGGACTAAAATTACACAGTTTGTTTTCAATGGAAAGTGACAATGAGTCACTTTACTTTTAGTTCATTTTCATAATGGTAGCTAGAAGTGTACAGCAGCCAAGGCCTGCACGTACAGCTGGCTGACCTGTAGTAAAAGATCTTCTCTAAGGCATAAGAAAAACAAAAAAGGACAATGCTAAAACGGAATTTAGTTAGACAAGAGTGCAGCAAATATGAGAAAGGATGAAATTTTGGCGTAGGTATGGACCTTTGGATGTGCAAAGGAGAGCGATAATGTGTGGATTTGTGGAAGCTGCTGGAAGTTCTGAAGTATTTATAAAACTGATTTGTATTATAATATTTAAAAAGATAATTTAGTAAATGCAATAATGTCAAATCTAATTAACGTAAGTCAACATTTTAACAAGAGGGTTTTGGAATTAAAAATAAAAAAATCTGTAAAAGGCTTTACCTAGAACTCCCCTCGTCGACATTGTGACACTAAATAAATGAAATTAAGTTAGGAGTAAATATATCTTCGCGTTTCTAACAAGTTAAATCAATTTTCAAATAAAAAATCCATTACTGGAGGGATTTGAACCGCGGCGCTTGCGATTGCGAATAAAGCGCGTTGTCCAATTTCTAGCAACGATATGGAGCCCTGTTTATATCGTTGCGTTTCAGCAGGCTTAATCTAAGCTGCGTTTCAACTAAATCAGGTAATGGAAAATTAATTATATTTTTTACGTCAATAAACCAATGCAGACGAGGGAAGTAAAAATTGTGAAACTTTTAGATAACATGAATTACACATATTTTAAATCTAAAAATACATTACCGTAGTATTCAATTGCGTAAGATTAAATAATATGCAAATTAAAATGCTATTTAAGAAATATATAATAAATAAGTAGATTAAAATTAATATATTAATCAGCACATACCAAATAATGGAGTGCCAGAATAAAAAATTATGAAGTACATAGAGGAATTTAATGTGAACATGTTGGTGTATTTCTAAACTACTGCAGCAAATGTAAACCTGTAAATAGATACCGGCGCGCTGCGTGAAATGTTAGCAAAGTGAAGTAAGCATTTAATACAATTAATTCAATATTAAAAATCAGTTAGCTATGTGGTTAAAAAAAATTTAAGTCACAACTGAGCTTATATTCTATTCGAACCTGCCTATTCTTGTTTAATACAACACTAGAGCTCAGTTACGAACGAATAACCTTCTCATAAAATTAAACATTGCAGCTACATACTCAGTGACTGACAGCCACCGCGATATATCCCAGATACTAAAAAAGCAAAATGTTAGCAATATTGCTGTTGCTACCCCTTCTTGCAGCAAGAGAAATAGCAGCACAGAAAAAAGCGGCAAGTACCTTTTCTAGAATTAAAATGGGTGGTGTGCTTTTCCATTTAGACTTTTTTAAATTTATATTTTATATAAAACACAATCGGCTGTAATTATGCAAAAAAATATAATAAAACGGATATTTCAGCTTTGAGGTTTTAATGAATATGGATATACATTTTATTTTTGTTAATGGCATTTCAGATAAGAATCACAGTGATGACAATGAATAGTTAGAAGCGAAAATTACAAAGTTAAATTATGGGACATAATAGCACCTAATTACATATCGAACCTTCTTGTCCGTTTTTAGTGTTTAGTTCAAATTTCAATTTGAAATGCTTGGAAAGTTCAATATATTTGGGACTGCACTATTTATTTAGAATTACATTTTTTTATGTTTCATTTCCAAAAATTATATTTTAAAAGTGCTTCTAATCACCGTATTTTCTAAAATAAAGCGAAAAAAGTTAATAATATTTTGAGAATATAATTATTTGAATTTTGAGCCAATCGTCATCTCTTAAATTTAGGACATTGACTAATACCATACTGACAATATAGCGACTAATGGTTTTCCATTTTGTACGAGCTAACTTGGTTTTATATCACGTGTCAAATGAACTAATTTAGAAATGTCAATTGATTATCCTAGGTTAGCTCGTACGTTTTAAACATACAAAACAATAAAACTTGTGTTTGGGCAAACACTGATTATTAGCATTGATACCCACGTAATAATACAGTGACTATATAATCACAGTGTGGCCATACAATTGTTGGCTGGTACTTTTGAATCCAATGTCAAAATTAGATTTTGCGATAAACCATGGTGATGTAATAAAAAAATAGAATTTTTTTAACGGTGTAAGCGACATTTGGTAACAAAAAATTACTAAAGTCAAAATAAAATTTGACAATTATTCATTTGCTGAAGTGAAAGATTGTTGTTCAAAATGACTGATCTCTCAAATACAATAAAATACCACAAAGGGCTTTAAATGTTGAAGAAATATGAGTCATACGGTGTCTTCACTTTATTACAATTAATGGAAATTGGAAAGTTCAAATCCAAAACACAAATGATATAGCATCATTTGTAGAAATCTTCTCGGTAATTTAATATGCTTTATAAACATCTAAATTATATTAGATAGGTACATGGGCTAAACCCCAATATAGCCCACTGATGCTTAGGCGCATGCGCGTGATAATGTGATTCTCAGTTTGTCGGAGGTTCTACAAATGTTCAGACAATGGCGGCAAAACACGGGAGTCTCATGCCAGACCCAATCTTGACTATCGTCAAGGTGCGAATTTAAGTAAGCTGCAGTTTAAGACTTTTGTGTACTTAGTACAAAAATGCCTGTGTATCACCGTAAAACAAGCAGTTAGTCCAATCGTCGACAATAATAAAGAATTTGAATTTCCCAATGAGTATTTCTCTTATTTATAGCTTAAAATCCAGTTTCACCATTGGCATAACAGTTCCTTTATGTTCATATTCCGCAAATGTCAAAATGTACCAGTGGGCTATACTGGAGTTTTCCCGACATTAACTACTTGCTATACATGTCCAACCTGGAATTGCAACTGTACACCGCAATAATCTATTGAGCTGTGACTTACGAATATTTAAGCAATATAAAACTTACAGGAAAATATTTATTTCTCTGTTAAATGTTCTGGTTTGTTTGATGTTAATACTGTTCTGAATATCGTAAATAACTAATTTGCGAAAAACGTCAAAACATGGTTTTTTCCGTAGAAACAGACTATAATTTGGAAAACTCACGGCCGCGGGAAAACTAATAGCGGATTTCATCACGTGATACGTCCACTCAAACTTTTGACAAGTTATAAAATGCCAATGTCTTATTTTGACATTAGTAACTTTTTGTAACTAAACATTCTGTACACTGTTAAAAATGACAATAACTTGGAATCCTTTTGCCTTCAGCCAATAGAAAACATGACCACCGTATGGCCACACTGTGATTATATAGTCACTGTAGTAATAAAATAGTATTACGCACTCTCTAGTATATATTTTAAAACATTGTATTTTCTTCCTAAACATAATTCGTAGTATGTCTAATAATCTATAATATTTTTGAAGAATAGTCCTACGGACTGTATTTTCAGCTTTGGGATTATAACTCATAATATTTATAATTTTTTTTTCAAATGTCGTTTGTACATACTGTGTGTATAAATACGATTACATAATTGTCTCTGTGGTTAAATTCCTTAGTAATCTATGATATTTTTTTCATCTTTATATTTGTTGCATCCAGAGCGTTATTTTTTTATTTTATTATTACGTATTAGGAATACCTTATTGCTCACATAATCATAGCCAATTCAATAGTAATAGAAGCAAATGTTTAATAGATTTGATGTAGTGTTGTTGAAACTTTAAATTTTGTGTTCAGCATCTTCAACACTAAGTATTAAGTAGATCATTAAATTTACTTTTGCTAGTTAATTATTTTTGTTTATTATGGGAAGAGAAACAATTTTCTTCCTCGTGAGAAAATGTAGCCAAAATTTACTGCGTACTTTAAAAATAAAAACACACGCTTTTTATATTTTTACATACGTTTCGCTATCTTAATTCTTAGCTCCTTCAGATATAAGGTAAATATAATAATTATTATATGTTTGGAAGGTTTGATTTTTTTTATTTTGACGTTGGCTTTTAAAGTTTGAAAAATAAATAATTCTATTAATTCCAATAAATTTTGAAAGTGATAGATTTATGAATACATAAACTTTCTCGAGTAGGTTACTTACTTCGTGCTTCTTCGAAATTATGTGGAGATTTTTAAAATTTTTACATCACTTTAAAGACATGTTGCTGAACATTCTATCTTCAATTAAATATACTGGTTAGGGTTCATTTTTATTGTTTTTTTTTGTTCACCTTTCCAAATTATATCGGTCATTTGTTTGTTTTTCTGTTTATTATGGACAAGGTCTAAGCCTGCAGAGTCAAAGTCCTACTTAGAATTTTGTCTATACTACGAAGCTCCAACCCTAGCAAGGGATCTTTTACATGCTACACATCGTAGTGACATGGTACCCATGGCTTTACATCACTTTCGAATTATGGTACTTTGTGTATATCGGCCAAACAAAACAGTATTTAAAAACAAATATTCCAATATCAGCAATTAATTAAAGCAAAATCTCTAACACCCAATAAACCAGACACGGCATTATCCGATCACGAGGTAAACATGTTTCTTAATTTTAATTTTGCATCACGGAAAATACTACATGAATATTCAAACCTAAAAAGCGACTCTATTAGAAAGTACAGAAATAAACAATCCTTTACCTCGATAAATTACAGAACTGGCATTGAAAATTTAAAAAATGATTTATTTCAACAGTTTTCTGTGATAATATCGCTATTAAAAGTAATGGGAAGTTTGTTTACAAAAAGCCAAAAATAGTAGCCGTCGAATGCAACCATGGTACTTTTACCCATTTAACATGGCATGTAGTGTTGTGCATTATTATATATATGATGGTGTTTTACAAATTGAAAAAATCTCTACATACAGTCCAAGAAGCAGAGGTGTATATATTTATAAATTTGCCACTTTCAAAATTGTAATAGAATCCTTTATTATTCATACTTTAAAAACCAACCTCAACATTTAAAACGAGACTTCTCAAACAGAAATTAGTTATTATAACAAAGAATTTTTGAAGAAGCTAAAAAGAAGTTAGCGAAACTTGCGTAAAAGTCTAAAAATTATTTGTTTTCATTTTTAAAGCACACAATAAATGTTGGCTGTATTTGTTCACGAAATAAAATTTTTTTCTTCCAATAATAAACTAAATATTAAAGGACAGTAAAACTAACAGAAAAAACATTTCTTTGTAAATTTCTTGTTCCCTGTATTTGCAATAGTTGCCTATTAGTGTGCTTAACAATCCTGATCAATCTTTTTATGTCAATATGCCATCTTTATGTGTCCAAGATAGGCTACATTTATTGAAACTTTTCTAGTGTATTACTTTTCTAATACGTATTCGAGTTTGCTTTTTCCCACGAACAGACGATGCAGCCTCTGTAACCATAACCCGTTTCGAATGTCTTTCTACAGGTTGAGAATGGCAAGGAAATTGGGGAATATCCATTCACATCCAATCCTTTGTTAAATATCATTCACTGCATTTGATCGTATAATATTTTCTTTTATTCTCGTATTCCATGGTTTTGTATTTTTTTCTAGCCAGTCCTCAGTATTTCATCTTGTAGCAGCGCAACATTGCGTTTTTTAACTTAACAAAATATAGATTTTGCGATTTGCAATTTTGATGTTGATAGCGTTTGTCTTGTACATATATATATAAATGGTGTTAATTTCAGGCAAAATTGTGATTTCCTTATTTAATGACAGCAAGGTCTAATGTGAATGCCTGCATTATGTTGACACGGCCCAGATTTTCTTGCTAAAAGTTTGTCTTTTCTAGTTTTCGACTGCTTACTTCTTTTGAAATCTATCTTCGCTATTGTTATATTTCTCTCCTTTCTATAGTCTGTCAGATGCCCTCGTGAATTGTCCGAATACTTTAATTGGATATTTGTTCAACGAAATTGAAACATGTGCAATATTAGTGTATGAAATTCAGTTTTGACCTTAAAAATTAGTACAAGCAAGTAACTTGGTAGATATGATGTATTTACCTTTTTATTGAGCATACTAGAAGTCCTCTAAAATTCAAGTTGTGCTACGGCCGCCATATTGAAAAATGGCGGCTTAGTTTTGGTGTTCTTTATATAAGTTCGTAACCGTGCCGATATCAAAGAAGTTTGAAATAAAAAATGTAGACCATAATAAAATAAACAATTTCTTTTATGACTACTTTTCCTCTAAACCTAATGGTTTTTGAAGTATGAGCTGTAGAATTCTATTGATTTTAAAAATTATAAAACTTACAGAAAAATATTTATTTCTCTGTTAAATGTTCTGGTTTGTTTGATGTTAATACTGTTCTGAATATCGTAAATAACTAATTTGCGAAAAACGTCAAAACATGGTTTTTTCCGTAGAAACAAACTATAATTTGGAAAACTCACGGCCGCGGGAAAACTAATAGCGGATTTCATCACGTGATACGTCCACTCAAACTTTTGACAAGTTATAAAATGCCAATGTCTTATTTTGACATTAGTAACTTTTTGTAACTAAACATTCTGTACACTGTTAAAAATGACAATAACTTGGAATCCTTTTGCCTTCAGCCAATAGAAAACATGACCACCGTATGGCCACACTGTGATTATATAGTCACTGTAGTAATAAAATAGTATTACGCACTCTCTAGTATATATTTTAAAACATTGTATTTTCTTCCTAAACATAATTCGTAGTATGTCTAATAATCTATAATATTTTTGAAGAATAGTCCTACGGACTGTATTTTCAGCTTTGGGATTATAACTCATAATATTTATAATTTTTTTTCAAATGTCGTTTGTACATACTGTGTGTATAAATACGATTACATAATTGTCTCTGTGGTTAAATTCCTTAGTAATCTATGATATTTTTTTCATCTTTATATTTGTTGCATCCAGAGCGTTATTTTTTTATTTTATTATTACGTATTAGGAATACCTTATTGCTCACATAATCATAGCCAATTCAATAGTAATAGAAGCAAATGTTTAATAGATTTGATGTAGTGTTGTTGAAACTTTAAATTTTGTGTTCAGCATCTTCAACACTAAGTATTAAGTAGATCATTAAATTTACTTTTGCTAGTTAATTATTTTTGTTTATTATGGGAAGAGAAACAATTTTCTCCTCGTGAGAAAATGTAGCCAAAATTTACTGCGTACTTTAAAAATAAAAACACACGCTTTTTATATTTTTACATACGTTTCGCTATCTTAATTCGTAGCTCCTTCAGATATAAAGTAAATATAATAATTATTATATGTTTGGAAGGTTTGATTTTGTTTATTTTGACGTTGGTTTTTAAAGTTTGAAAAATAAATAATTCTATTAATTCCAATTAATTTTGAAAGTGATAGATTTATGAATACATAAACTTTTTCGAGTAGGTTACTTACCTCGTGCTTCTTCGAAATTATGTGGAGGTTTTTTACATTTTTACATCACTTAAAAGAAATGTTGCTGAACATTCTATCTTCAATTAAATATACTGGTTAGGGTTCATTTTTATTGTTTGTTTTGTTGACCTTTCTAAATTATATCGGTCATTTGTTTGTTTTTCTGTTTATTATGGACAAGGTCTAAGCCTGCAGAGTCAAAGTCCTACTTAGAATTTTGTCTATACTACGAAGCTCCAACCCTAGCAAGGGATCTTTTACATGCTACACATCGTAGTGACATGGTACCCATGGCTTTACATCACTTTCGAATTATGGTACTTTGTGTATATCGGCCAAACAAAACAGTATTTAAAAACAAATATTCCAACATCAACAATTAATTAAAGCAAAATCTCTAACATCCAGTAAACCAGATACGGCATTATCCGATCACGAGGTAAACATGTTACCTAATTTTAATTTTGCATCACGGAAAATACTACATAAAGAATCAAACCTAAAAAGCGACTTCTATTAGAAAGTACAGAAATAAACAATCCTTTACCTCGATAAATTACAGAACTGGCATTGAAAATTTAAAAAATTATTTATAACAACATTGTATATCTAGAGATGTCGTTAAATTTGGGATTTGGGAAATAGTTTGAACATTTGAGATACTGAAATAATGCTAGTTAACGTTTGCGCCCTTGAATCGTTTTGTACTGTCAATTAACAAGTTTTATAAAGCGTTTATAATTAATGCCCAAAAATAGCTTAGTTCTAGAAACACTGAACAAATAAAATAATAAAAGTTAATCATAACCATTACATTTAATTAAAAATGGAATATTTATCAATATTTGTTTGTAACTAGCTATAGCCCACGGCACATCCCGCATTTAAAGTTTTGCGCATTAGTATGAGATGCGCGCAGATCTTCCTGTTACGAATGCCACCCAAACTTATATTAGGCGGCGACTACGGAAAATCGATTTGTAAAGGTGGGAATTGATCGTTTGGACTCATTCAACAAGGAAATAACTAAATGAAATGTACTTGTGTTCATAGTTTAAAAAACGCAACCAATAAGCATAATAAGTAATTGTTTTCTGTGATAATATTGTTATTAAAAGTAATGGAAAGTTTGTTTACAAAAATCCAAAAATAGTAACCGTCGAATGCAATCATGGTACTTTTACCCGTTTAACATGGCATGTAGTATTGTGCATTATTATATAGGTATGATGGTTTTATAAATTGAAATAAATCTCTGCATACCTTCCAAGAAGCAGCGGTGTATATATTTATAAATGCACCACTTTCAAAATTGTAATAGAATCCTTTATTATTCATACTTTAAAAAACAACCTCAAAATTTAAAACGAGACTTCTCAAACAGAAATTAGTTATTATAACAAAGTATTTCTGAAGAAGCTAACAAGAAGTTAGCGAAACTTGCGTAAAAGTCTAAAAATTATTTGTTTTTATTTTTAAAGCACACAATAAATTTTGGCTGCATTTGTTCACGAGATAAAATGTTTTTCTTCTCATAATAAACTAAATATTAAAGGACAGTAAAACTGACAGAAAAACATTTTTTTGTAAATTTCTTGTTCCCTGTAGTTGCAATAGTTGCCTATTAGTGTGCTTAACAATCCTGATCAATCTTTTTATGTCAATATGCCATCTTTATGTGTCCAAGACAGGCTACATTTGTTGAAACTTTTCTAGTGTATTACTTTTCTAATGTGTATTCGAGCTTGCTTTTCCCAAGAACAGACGATGCAGCCTCTGTAACCATAACCCGTTTCGAATGTCTTTCTACAGGTTGAGAATGACAAGAAAATTGGGGAATATCCATTCACATCCAATCCTTTCTTTGAATATCATTCACTGCATTTGATCGTATATAATATTTTCCTTTATTCTCGTATTCGATGGTTTTGTATTTCTTCTAGTAGCCAGTCCTCAGTATTTCATCTTGTAGCAGCGCAACATTACGTTTTTTAACTTAACAAAATATACATTTTGCGATTTGCAATTTTGATAGCCTTTCGCTTGTACATATATATAAATGGTGTTAATTTCAGTCAAAATTGTGATTTCCTTATTTAATGACAGTTTTCGACTGCTTACTTTCTTTGAAATCTATCTTCCCTATTGTCATATTTCTCTTCTTTCTATAGTCTGTCAGATACCCCCGTGAATTGTTCGAATACTTTAATTGGATATTTGCGCAACAAAAAAATTGAAGCATGTGCAATATTAGTGTATGAAATTAAGTTTTGACCTTAAAAATTAGTACAAGCAAGTAACTTGGTAGAGATGACGACCGCCATATTGAAAAATGGCGGCTTAGTTTTGGTGTTCTTTATATAATTTCGTAGTCGTGCCGATATAAAAAAAGTTTGACAATTTCTTTTATGACTACTTTTCCTTTAAACCTAATGGTTTTTGAAGTATGAGCTGTAGAATTCTATTGATTTTTAAAATTCCAATTGAACAAAAAGCACTGTAAATCACCGCTTACTATGTCTTCAATCAAAGTTAGTCATCACTCTTCCTCCTCTTCAATCCTTATCCCTTGACAGGGATGTGGTGACTGCCACTGCAATGTTGTCTTCCATTTTCCTCGATTGGCCGCCATTTGAATTGCTTCATTGATACGGCTAGGACCTGGTCTGTTTATCGGTGTGGAGAGCATCTGCTGGTTCTTCTGCTGTTGACTATCCCATCGATCATTACCAACACCATATTATTATTATGTCTTGATATGTGCCCGAAATATCTCAAGATACGTTTGTAAATAACTGTGTGAGTTCTCTTCTTGACGTTTATTTCTTCTAACTATGATGGATAGTTAGTTCGACGCTCCATCCAAGAAAGTAGTGTCCGGTCTCCGTTAACGCCTTATCAAAAAAGCATTTAGTTTATTTCGGCCTTTAGCTTTGAAGGTCTATGTTTATGAGACGTATAACAAAATTGAAAATACCAATGTGTGCAGGAAACGCGTTGCTTTAGTAATGTTTCGGTCTTTCCATAATCTTTTAGACGCGCTTCTGGCTATTGGGAAGTGAACTGAAGGCGGAGCTTAGTTAAATGGCCGCTCTAAGTAGGTACGATTCTTAAAGCCTATGTATTTCCCTACTTAAACGCTGATTTTAAATGTTTTTTAGTATTTGTTTAAATAATTTTAGGGGCATAATATTGGGATATTTTAAGCTTTCATGGTATGCACTTTAATTAAAGATGTGTAAACGGGATTTTAATAGGGCTGTTTTGCCATAAATAAATAATTTAATCAGTAGTGCGTAAATATACCAATGCTGCATTTAACAGATTTCTAGTATTTTCTTAAATAATTTTACGGGCCTAATATTGAGAAATTGTAAGTCTTCATGATATGCATTTTAATTAAAGATGTTTAAATGGGACCCTAATAGAGCTGTTTTGATAGAAATAAATAATTTCATCAGCCGTGAGTACATCAAAAACAGAATTTTTCATATCTGAAGGTTTTGCTTTCGCGACATTCGCAATTGAAGATTTTGGTAAATTGCATTTTGGAACAGCAATTTTCTACAGATGCCTTCTCTTTGCAGCTATGTCTACAACATTACAAAGTAATTAGAAAACTAAAAGGACTGTCAAAACTTTAACACTTGTTTTGCGTTTACGTCTTGTGTTATTGGTTTTGCATTATAAATTTTAATTTATATCATTACGATAATAAGTATTGTACTCACCAGGAAGAATATAATATTCTTTTTTAAAATGCAGAGAACAAACATGCATACTTTCTGTAACTTTTTTCCCCATTCTAAGTAAACGAATCCATTCCTTTCGCCGATTTGCTTTCTGATTATTAATTTTTACAAATTCTCCTTCTTTAGGAAACTTATGAAACCGCACAGTTGTATCGCGTTTTGATAGTGATTTACAACCATACAGGCAACAAAACCGTTTCGATTTATTTGGTACAGGAGAAAATCTAGCTCCCTCACGTTCACGATCCATTTTTACGTTAAAGATATCCTGTTATTAAAAATATAAACAATAAATTAATAAATATAAACAAGACACTGAACTTCAGCAAAAACAAACCTAGTAAAAACAAGAACAAGCAAGGTAAATGTAGGCATGTACCAACGTATTACAGCTGCACTCGAAAATAAAAGTAAAAGAATTTAAATAGTCATTAGCGAGGTAGTTGTGGATCTGAGTCAGAGGAGAAAGTTGCCAGAATAAATATTCCCTAGTATAAAGACGTTTCTCGCATTAGTAACTTTGTAATAAACCAACAAATAATTAGCTTAAACCATTTAGCTCAATGCGAGTTTAAATTTCGACCTCATTGACACAGTTCAAAATTCCACCGCATGGTGGCGTAGCGCTTGGATTCAGTTGCCAATTTCGATGCGGCAAGTTTATTATTTCAGAATTCCCACCGTTTCTGATCACCTGATCACGGAACCTACTTAGATATACCGGGTGACTATAAATGCTTGTAATTGTTTTTCTTAGGTTGGCACTGTTTATATTGGTGGCACTGTAAGTCTATGTCAAATTCAATGTTCGCAGGTTAGGTTTTGCGTCATTTTGTGTCAAAACTGACGCAAAACCTAACCTGCTAACCTCGAATTTGACATAGACTTACAGTGCCACCAACATAAACAGTGCCAACCTAAGAAAAAAAATCACAATCATTTATAGTCACCCGGTACATTTTAACTGCTTCATATCCAAGGACTTGCTAGATTTCCGTTCTATTATTATCGCAGGCAGTTGGCTTTAGATTATTATTCATCCATTACTGGACTTAGAGGTATGTGTAATATGAGTAATTGGCAGCTGTTGCACTTATAGGAGGTAAAACTGTCAAGTGAAATTTCGAATGCAATTACTGTTTACGGACCAAACGATTATAGTAAAAATATTTATACTCTTCGAGCGTCTCGTACTTTGTTGTCCCATATTATAAGACAAGTACAGTGGAACTTCTATTTAACGAAGTCGCCAAATCAAAGAAAAAAATGCTTTAAACGGAAATTTCGTAAAACCGATATTCATTTAAAATGGCATAACGAATGCACCTGGTTGATTTAAAAACAGCATTTTATCTATATGAGCAACTTATTCTCTATTTTTACAGAAGTAGTGCTTAAAATTATGTAATTTGATTAAATGATCGTTAAATGGAATTTTATTTCGTAAAATAGAGCAAACAGAATATGGTAAATTATTCGAACGTCAGAATCCCTGTAAAATTTTGTTAGGTATATAGAGAATTCTTAAGAAGGGGTTCCACTGTAACAATTTTTCCCGTGCACATGCAACGTGATTGTAGAATAGAGTAACCTTAATAAATAAAGTCTGTAGCAACTTAAATTTTACTTCCTCTTACAGTAAAGAAAGTATTGGATTCATCCCAAAAATTCGAAATTGAGTTTTCAACAGATCTTCACGTTTTAGAGTCCCCTGAACCCAAAAAACATGTTTTTGTTCATTGATCTGTCTGTAAGTCTGTATGTGTGTGAACACAATATCTTCAAAACGAAAAGAGGTATGGCGTTGAAACTTCATACATAAGTTTTGTGTACTATCTAGATGCGACAACAACCTTTTGAAGAAAATCGCATAACCGGAAGTATATTGTTTATTCTTGTGATTTTTTAGTTTTTCAATATTTTCAAAAACGGCTATAACGATTTTTTTCAAACTCTACACTTTTATTATATTTTTAATGTGTATTTATGTGAGATAGGTGATTTTCAAGTTGAATATCTCTAAAATGGTTTTTTTTAATTAACTCCTATTTTAAATAGAACGCCCGGTATATTATTACATTTTTGAATTTGAATTAACGTCTTACACAAAATTCGCCTCGCTAATAACAGCTGATTTAAACAGTTTCATACAGGAAGTTTGATGGTGAGGCCACCCAGTTTGATAAAATAAACCAAACATGTCTATGACGTAATGAAACGTATTTAACAAACAGATTTGATGCAACAAAGTGACGGTGTGACCTACGCTTAAGGTAGTGCTAAGAAGAGCCTTTTTGAAATTCCACCCCGAAGAGGGTGAAAAGGGGTAAAATGTGTTACACGAATTCCTCAATGTCTCCTAGGACCGATAAGATATCAACTCGGATTTTCCTTGCGGAGGTCAATGAACATGTGTAGAAATCAGGATTTTGCTTTAATCAATCCCTAAAAGTTTGAATTTGGGTTCGGCCTGAATGATAGTAGTCGTATCTCCTTTGTTTGTTGAATTAGAACATACTTTTTTGGCATATAAATGCATTTTTAAGATACGGATGGGGCCATAATTATATACAGATTTCGGCAGGCAACTAGGACCATAGCTAAAGCAAGGGGACTTTACATATGGCCGTAATTGTATTTAAAAAAAATAAAAATCGAATATATACCTTGTATTTATAATGATCCTAACGACCTACCGCTATCGTACATTGATTGTTCGTTTGTTAAACACCACGACGGCCACATCTCCTTGCTTTTGCAATGGTCCTAGTGCACCGGTGCATTCCAATTAAAACGAGCCACCCCATTATTAAAAGCCAACTTGTGTAAAGATTATGGGAATTCTAGTTGTTACCGGTTTTATTTTAGTTTTTTCTCTTGCAAAAAAGGTGTTTTACTCACAAGTGAGAAGGTTATAAAAGGTGTGAGCCCATAACATAACTTTTTTGCGGGTTACCATATTTATTGTGAATTTCCTCGGAAACTACTGAACCGATTTTGAAAAAATAAAAAGTATTAAAGAAAGAATTTGATACCCTTTAAGATGAGGTATTACTCGACCCCCTTTCCTATTTGAACTTTTTGACGTTTGTGTTGGTGGGGGGAGGGGCTCACTCTGAACGAGTAAATTTTGACACAAAAATGTGTCCCCCTAAAAAGAAAAATTGACATTTTAGGATTTTTCTATAAATATAAAAATAACGGAATTATACGGGTGAGTCGTTTTAATTGGAATGCACTGTATAATTGTGGCCCCATCGGTATTTAGAAAGTGATTTAAAGGTTTTTTAAATTTTACCCCTAAGAGGTAAAAACGGCGTAACCGTGAAAAGGGGTAAAAGGTAAAAATTACTTATTCTTTTTTCGTTGCGAGTCCATTTTAGAATCAAGTGAAGTAAAAGGGATTTTCGGAAATTCTATCCCTAAATGAATGAAGTGGGTATTCTACTATAATCTACAGTGACCGCCTAAAAATCGGCATTATATGGAAAACATTTTTATTTTTGATATTTAAAAATAAACTTTTTACGTCAATAATTTGTGTTTGTCTAAAAACCTATTTAGCCACTATCATATATACCGAGTGATTTTTACTTATTTAGAAAATGGCGTTTTTCAAAATTGTCACAATCCAAAAAGTGCTATTTTTCGGAAATTAAGTAAGGTTTTAATGAAATTTTGAGTGTGTTAGTATTAGATAACTGAACAATCTTAAGGCCAGAAAACACTTATTTTTTTTAAATTTCAGCTAAATATATATTTTTCAATGTTTTTCATATTTTTCAAAATTTCACATATCAAGACTTAATTACAAAATTCAAATTCTTTTATGAAAAGACTTTAACGATTTATAATTGGAAAAAATAAGATAAAATGTTAATTACTTTTTCATTATTTACCGAAAAGTAATACGTATGCATAATTTTTAAGCTTTTGATGCAATGCGCTTTTAGGAGAAATATCTTTCAATGAACATTAATATTCATTTTATTTATTTCTCACTTGTAAACATCAATTTACCAAGTCACTGTATTAATCAAGAAAGTTTATTTTAACAAGTTACTAACTTGTAAAATCTTTACTAGTTAACTGTCAGTTTTACAAGCGTGTTCATAGATAAATTATAGCGTGCACAGCCAGAGTTGTTTTCCTTAGTATGTGTCATATTGATGCATTTAGTTGCTTGTCAGTTTGACATTTTGAATAAATGGTAAATTTCTAGTTATTTACAAGTGAGGAACAAATAAACTATTCAACAATACACGCAAGGTAACAGGTTTTACAGACTCAAGAAGGTGACTGGCTCGCCTGTGGCTCGCAGTCATATCCTTCTATTCGCCAGTAAAAGCCCTCTTACCAAGCTAGTAATGGTAAATACTATAAATGGCTTCTAAACACTCTAATCTAGCCCTGTTAATGAATTACAGTTACAAAACATCTTTAAATGCTCTTTACAGTTGTCTAAACGAGGAGATTTTTTGTTATCCAGTTTACATGTTCTAAAAAGTCTTCTCATTTAGACAAAGTACATTTATAGGATTTTTGTAACAGTAATTCATTAACAGGGGTAGATTAATTTAGAAGCCATTTAAATAGATATTAATTACAATTGAAAGAATTTTCTCTTAAAACGCGCCTTGCATCAAAAACCTAAAAATTATGGGAAAATATTACCTTTCGGAAAATAATAAAAATCCTAAAGAAGTAGTTAACATTTTAAAATATTTTTCCAATTATCAATCATTAAAGCCTTCACCTCAAAAATGTAATTTTAAAATTGTCTTGGTAAGTGAAATTTTGAAAAATATTAAAACAAATAAACAATTAATTTTTAGCTAAAGTTAAAGAGAAATTGGTGTTTTCTGGCCTTGCGATTGTTCAGTTAGCCAAAAACAATACACTCTAAAAAAATCTCATTAAATTCTTACTCAATTTCCGAAAAATAGCACTTTTTGGATTCTGACAATTTCGAAAAGCGCCATTTTCTAAACAGCTAAAAATCATTTGGTATATAGGATAGATGCTAAATAGGTTTTTAGACAAGCACAAATTATTGACGTAAAAGTTTTTTTAAATCAAAAATAAAAATTATTCCCATATAATTCCGACTTTTTGCCGGTCACTGCATATTTGTTTTTGTGTTTAATAATTAATAACATGAATAGAAAACACAAAGCAGTGACACATCAATACAGAGCCGTAATACCAACTACCAGGAACTTGAAATTTGGCAACAAGGTTTCATTAGTTACGTAGCAAAGTGACAAGAAATTGTTGTCCGAAATTTCATCCCTGAGGGGATGAAAAGCGGTAAATACGTTTTTACGAATTCCTGAATATCCCATAGGCCCGATGCAATATTGGCTTAGTTGTTATTTACAAAGACTTCCCCTACAAATAGACCAATAATCGTTAAATTTGTCAGAATTTTTATTTATTTATTTATTTAGCGTATGGCATTTTGAGGTACACATAAAAAGATTAAAATTGCATAAATAAAATTGTATAAAGACACTATACAGAATGTGGCAGGTTAGTAGGACCATTGCAGAAGCAAGGAGAATATGTATGTGGCCGTCGTGGTGCTTAACAAACGATAATGTACGATAGCGGTAGGTCGTTAGGATCATTATAAATAAAAGGTATGTATTGGGTTTTTTATTTTATTAAATACAATTACGGCCACATGTAAAATACCCTTGCTTTTGATATGGTCCTAGTGGATTGCCGCAATCTGTATATATCTATAATTATTTCATATATCTAATACTTACTATATTGCTAGCGGCTATGAGTGGGAAACTTACCGATGAAGTGAGACACACAACCAACTCCTTCATGTATACGGTGAGCTGTGCGCAAGCGAGGCTGCGTCGTCCGCCCAATGGGAAAGTGGTCAAGTTTAAAATTCGCTTCTAAAGGCGGAGTTCGAATTCTCACGCATGCGCACGAGACGCGTTATACTCTAAGTGAGACTATGTCGGCGCCGTAATGTTTTCTGAAGTTTCCAGGCCCTACCAGCAATATATGTGTATTATATATATGAATTATTTTTGACATGCAATCACAAACAAACAACTAGTTTATTTATACACTCAATTACGCCAGTGGTCGCTAACAGGAAATCATCAGGGTTGCCCACGCATGCTCTAATGATGCATTCTTCTTTTATATGTGAGATGGTCTGCCGGGTGCTCCGCAATCACAAATTGGAGAAGGTAATTTACCCCATTTATGAAGGGAATCTACACATCTACCATGTTCCGTTCTTAACCTGTTCAGAGTTGACCATATCGTACGAGGTTGATTAAATCCGGTGGTGTTTCTGAGATACATGGTAGTTCGTAGTATCGAGGTAGGGCATTTTCTAGCCATTGCGTCCTTCATAAGTTCTGGATGTTAAAAACTGTGTTTTCTTCAGTCCTGGCCTTGAACAGAGCCTGTTGATGTATAGGTCTGGAATCAGAAAGTACGGTAGTTCTGGATTTGCAGTTATTTTATTGTGCTCTCTTAGGAGGGACTCTTTTCTTCGTACTTGTGGCGGATGTATGTTTCTTAGGACGGGCAGCAGTACGTGGATGTAGTCCTAATTGTTCCCGAAACGATGCGCATGGAGTTATTCAGCTGCACATCGATCTTGTTTACGTGTGTACTGTTTAGCCAGACAGGAGCACAGTATCCTGCTGCAGAGTAAACCAAGCTTAATGCCGAGGTTCGTAGAGTCACAGCAGAAGATCCCCAACTGGTGCCGCATAATTGTTGAATTATTTTGTTTCTAGTTCTAGTTTTAGCAGCAGGTTTTGTAAGGTGTGCTTTAAATGTCAGAGTTCTATCTAGTGTTACACCTAAATATGTTGAGCACCTGTTATGAGTAAGGCATCTGCCATCGAAAAACACTTCAATCTCCTTATAGCTATCCTGTTGTTAAGGTGGAAACAGGCTGCTTCTGTCTTGGCTACGTTAGGCTTTAGGCGCCACCTACGAAAGTATTCTGATAGTCTAAGGAGGTCGGATGTTAGAACTTCTTCTGTTGCCTCAAAAGTCCCATGTCTAGTGGCTATAGCCCAATCATCAACACAGCCAAAGTTCCTGCTTTTTGTCTCTGGTATATCAGCAATATATAAACTGAATAGTAAGGGGGCCAGCACCGATCCTTGTGATAGTCCATTGTTGAGACTTATCTGGCACTTATTTAATTTCCAATAATAACTTGAAACCCTCTATTACAGATCATTCTATCGATAATCCTCGCAGTTTTCTTACAGGGTATTTTCTTCAGCAGCTGATAAACCAGGCCCTGTCTCCAAACAGTGTCATACGCTGCCGAAAGGTCGATGAAGACAACAGATGTTTTCAGGTTGTTCTGGTATCCCACTTTTATGTATGATGTTAGTGACAGGACTTGGTCCGTGCAAATTCAATTCGGATGGAAGCCAGCCTGCTCTATGGAGATTTTGGTGTATATTGTTGGTCTGATTCTATTGTATAACGCCCGTTCCAAAAGTTTGTAGATTGAGCTTAGTAATGCAGTAGGGCGATAGCTTTATGGGAGGTTAGCCGGTTTGCCTGGTTTTAGTATTGCCACTATCTTGGAGCTCTTAAGTTTGCGAGGGGTGTGAAGAATTTTGCCAGCCACTTCTTTGCGTAACTAGTTTCCAGAATGTGTAAGAAACTCTGGGTTAACTTCGTCAAAGCCAGGTGCTTTTCCAGCTTTCACATCGTTTATTGCTGCTGCGATCTCGTCAGGAGAGAAGTCCCGTGAGTATTCGCTATGCTCTTCAGATGCCGTTTTGAGGACTTTCAGTTTACGTTTGATACGAATTGTTGTTTCTCGGTGGATTTTTCCTGTAGATGTCGTTGCAATATGATATGCGAATGATATGCGATCGTATTTGGGGTTATAGGCGTATTTTCTCGCAGTACACGGTTACTGCCTCCTAGTTTGCGTAGGAGTGACCACGCTTCTCTGCTGAATTTTTTAAAGTCTGTCTTTTCAGTAGTCTCCATCCACCTTTTTCTTCGTGCAGCATCAAGACTGTGTTCATCTGCTATCTCTCGCTCATCGCTTCTTTGGAATTCTTTGTATAGTTTCACGTTATTTATTTGTTGATTCTCATACCGAACTTCTATAAGGTCATCATTATTTTTATGTTGTGTTCAACAGAATGATTTATGTTATTCTTATTTAGATCTAGTTTGGTTTTAGGTATGAATTTTTTGTAGAATGGTACCCCGTTTATTGAAAGTGGCACATCAGAATATTCAGTCACTCATTCCGAAACTTTTTGATATCAAATACCATCTTCTGGAATCAGATTTTGATATTTTAACTTGATTTGAGAGTTGGTTAACGCAGGAGGTGAGTAGTAATTATTTAAAAATTAATGGTTACCAACTTGTTTACGCAGACCGCGGTGCGCGTGGTGGTGGTGTTTGCATATATTTACGTTCATGTTTTAAATTTAAAATTATCGAAACTCCTGATTCTATTGAATAACTTTGGATAAGTTATTCAATAAGTACTACTTTAATTATCGGTGTAGTCTATAAACCGCCTAATGTTAGTTATAATTTTTTTTGTGACCATTTAGAGCAATCTCTTGCATTGTGTATGTCTGTCTCTGACAATTTACTCTGTCTTGGAATGTAAATATCGATTTACTGACACTTATTTGAAGAGCATGATTAATTCTGTAAATGTCCAGATTATTTCTGAACCCACCCGTTTGACCAAAAATTCAGCTACACTTTTGGATGTAATTTTAACCTCCAATGTTGAATGCGTTGTTGATTCAGGGGTTCGTGCATTACATTTATCTGATCACGAATTGGTTTACTGCCATTTGTCATATATAAACCTGTTTTTCAATCCATCTTCAGAACATATCGTCATTTTAAGAATTTTTGACCAAGAACACCATAATAGAGAACTAGCAACCATACCGTTTCAGAGATTGTTTCATATGGAGAAGGTGGATGATAAAATCAATTATTTAAATTTTAACCTCCTTGTTGCTACTATAAAAACTGATAAACTTACTAAGAAGTATGTACCTTGGATTACGGATAATATTAAATTACTTATGTCTTTGCGTAATAAAGCTCATGCAAAATGTAAAAGAACTAAAAGACCACCACATTGGGATTATTATAAATATTAGGTAATTTCACAACTCAAGCAATTATTAATGAGAAAAATACTTATTTTCAATTTGAATTTAGTAATAGTAGTTCGCTAAATTTAATAAAATTAAAAAAATCATTACCTAGTAATCTTTTCGATCCAGATGAAATAAATAACTTTTTCCTAGACGAAATTCTTAGCGTAAATGACAATAGTAACGAACTTATTACTTATTGCAGTGGTCGGAGATTAAGTCAAAGCATACTTGATTTTAACTTCAAGCCAGTAAATGTATCTACTGTTGCAAGGATTATTGAGCGCTTTAGGATCCGACGATATTACCTTACAAATAATAAAATAGAGTTGTCCACTTATCTTGCCTTACATTACACATATAATTAATCACTGCATTTTTACAAACACGTTTCCTTCTTGTTGGAAGAATGCTATTGTCATACTTATTCCAAAGGTTACGAATCCTATTGACTGCAAAGACTTGCGCCCTATTAGTATTCTTTTAACTATGTCGAAGATTATGGAAAAGATCATTGATACTCAGCTCAGAGAACATTTATTAAACTTCAACATCATTCCTTAATCTCAATCTGGTTTTCGTCCAGGTCATAGTTGCACCACTGCTCTATTGAATGTTATTGATGATATAATTGCAGCTAGAGACCGGGATGATGTATCTGTTTTGATTTTACTTGACCTTAGTAAAGCTTTCGATACTATTAATCATTCTGTACTGTTATCTATTCTTCAATACATTGGGCTTTCGAATAACTCTTCCATGTTGCTTTCTAACTACTTAAGCAATCGGCTGCAAAAGGTAAAGTTACCTAACGGTTATTCTGATTCTAGAGAGACTACCAGAGGAGTTCCGCAAGGTTCGATTCTAGGGCCACTTTTATTTATTATTTATACATCCACCTTATTTGAATATGTTAAAACCTGCAGTATGCATATACAGTCTGTTCTATAAAAAAGGCCCCGCCTTATAGCTACTTTATTATTTATTTTAGACCCAATAAACCTTATATCAAATCAAATGGCACATAAAAACCTACATTTTAACACTATCAAAATTTTTTTATCTTCAATTGTTTCAGAGTGGTGACGTCACGTGCAATTTTTTTAAATGACACGGTATATATTTTTTGACATTTTCTGGTAGAGGTTTTTTTCTCTTTTCAACAATATAAATATTTCATGCATTTGCATAAAAAAATTTTCGTGAAAAATTACAAAACTTTTTCACAGTGGGAAGCCATGATACAAAACTGTAAACAAAAGTGTAACTCAGAAAAACAAAACAAATAGTAGCCAAACGCTTTAACTGACAGATTTCAGAATAATCTAAAGTGTTTATTGTTTTGTTTTTCTGAGTTACACTTTTGTTTATAGTTTTGTATGGTGGCCTCCCACCGATAAAAAAGTTTTTTAATTTTCTCGAAAATTTTCTTATGTAAGGGCATAAAATATTTATATCGACAATATTTGTCCAACAAAATTAAAACTACCCTTTGTCAAAGTATTGTCCTTTCTCATTTTACCTATTGTGCTGAGATTTATGGTTCCGGTATAACTCAAGATTTAGCTAATCGAATTCAAAGAGTTCAAACTTCTTGCATGTGACTTTTTGGTATTCAGAAATACGATCATATACAGTGTGTCCCCGGATTGAGTTCACTATAGGTATAATCGACAAAAATTTTTACAATTTTATTTTAACGTTTTGGGATCCCGCCCTGCTTGGTCTGAAAACAATTTTAAGCAGAGTTTTAATTTTTAGAAGTTAAGTCGGCCATGAAAAATGTGAAAAAACTATTTTCTATTTAGGTAAACTACCCTTTTTGTTCATGATACGGCAAAATTTTGTTAAGAAAAGTTGTTTAGAATGATAGTTTATGGCCCTATACAAAATTTCAGAAAGATCTGTCGAATTATAAAAAACCGTTTATTTTAGATAATTGTATTTAATTTTCAGGTAAACTATCCTTTCCGGTCATGATACGGCAAAATTTTATTAAGAAAAGTTGTTCAGAATAAAAACGTATGGCCCTGTACCAAATTTCAAAAAGATCTGTCGACTTAGATTAAACCGTTACAAATTGCATTTATTAAAAATGACGGTTTCAGCTAAGTCGACAGATCTTTCTGAAATTTTGTATAGGGCCACAACTTATCATTATGAACAACTTTTCTTAATACAATTGTCCCGTATCATGAACAAAAAAAGTAGTTTACCTGAAAATAAAATACAATTATCTAAAAAATAGTGTTTTCTAAGTCAACAGATCTTTCTGAAATTTTGCATAGGGTTGTAATTTATCATTATAAACAACTTTTCTAAATAAAATTTTGCCGTATCATTAACAAAAAGGGTAGTTTACCTGAAAATAAAATAGTTTTCGCTTCCCTGCCAAGGTCTACTTGTTTTTCAAAAACTGAAAATATTCTTAAAATTCTTTTCAAACCAAGCCGGACCGAATCCCAGAACCTTAAAATAAAATTCAAAAATTTTTAGTCCAACTCACCTCTTGTAACATCAATCCTGGGGCACACTATTGTATTTTCTTTTCAGGTAAACTACCCTTTTTGTTTATAATACGGTAAAATTTTACTAAGAAGAGTTGTTCAGAATGGGAAATTATAGCCCCATACAAAATTTCAGGAAGTTCTACCTACTTAAATCAAACCGTAATTTTTAATAAATAGGTATGTAGGTACTACAATTTTAACAGTTTATTTTAAGTAGGTAGATCTTTCTGAAATTTTGTATAGAGCCATAATTTATCATTCTGAACAACTTTTCTTGGTAAAATTTTGCCGCATCATAAACAGAAAGGGTAGTTTACCTGAAAAGAAAATAGTTTTTGCTTCACTGTCAAGGCCAACTTGTGTTTTCAAAAACTGTAAATATTTTTAAAATTCTCTTCAGACCAAGCAGGGCGGAATCCCAAAACATTAAAATAAAATTGTAAAATTTTTTGTCAATTATACCTATAGTGAACTCAATCCGGGGACACACTGTATATTATATAGCATAAGCTCATTGAACTCGGTTGGTTCTCAATGGCGAATAGAAGAAAGTTATTAACTGCAACGCTGTATCACAAAATAATCACTGATAAAATTCCGATTTATTTATATAAAAGAATCTCGTATCGGGAAGATATTCACAATATTAATATAAGATTCAAGCACACCATCACGGCACCTTATTATACAGCAGCTTTTTATGAACGCAGTTTTCGATATCAAATATCAGAAAATTATAATGCTCTTCCTATTAATATCAAAACCTTTTCGGTAAATTCGTTTAAAAAACATCTCTACCATTTTCTTCTAAACCAATAAAACTTAACAACATAAATAATGAGTGTTGATTCACTAGACGGGCATCTATCCGTAAGATTTTCTCTTTATCTATTTATTTTTTTGTTCTGTTTAATGCTGCGAGTGTCGCTGTGCTAATTGCAGAATATTAGGGTTAGTTTAGTTAGTTCTAGGAATTTTTTATCTTCGTGAAATTTATTTTTCAAGGTGGAGGTGCAAGATCAAGCAAAGCGCTTGAACTAGCACTTTGTGGTTTCCCCATATCACATATTTATGTATTTATCATTGTTATTATTAAATGTCTAAAAACTTAATTCAGCATTTTGCGTGAATCGGCCCCTAAAGTTGCGAATCTAGATTTAGGGGTGAATTATAGAACTTTTCATATCTTTTCGGTTAGTTGAGTTAGAACATTCTTTTTTGGCAGATAAATGCCGTTTTAAAAGCTTTAGAAGGCATTGTAAGGATTTTTGAAATGTCGCCCCTAAAGGGGAAAGTGGGTAAAAGTTAAAAGAGGTAAGAGGTTAAAATTATTAATTTTTTACGTCTTGCTATAATTATGAATAGAACATTTAATTTGTAGATATATTTTTATTTCATTCTCATTGTTATACTACAACTATAGTTTTATCAAGCTGTACATGGAGGATGCCAATTACATACACATTTCCAAAGGGCACGTGAAGTATAAACAAGAGATGGAGAACTGTTTTCGAATGAATAGTATTTCTTTCTTACCTGTTATTTCGATTGGTCGAGGAAGGGGGGGGGGGGTCACTCTAGAATTTATTTAAGATTGTAAAAAAAGTTTCTAGTCCGAGCGAAGCACGGATTTCTTGCTAATACCTTATAATTGAAGATTAAAGAGCATGTATGTTATTGACTGCAAAAGTCATAGAGTAAAAGTTTAGAGTTAAAAAAATAATGCATGAGAAAAGAAGCAATGGGGAAAGTTTCTAAGAGTTTTGGATGACCATTAAGAACCGAAAGCTCAAAGTACAGTCGTGTGCAAATAAATCTGGGACAGTGTTTTTTTCACATGCAGATTCAGTAAGACTTTGAAGAATATTTCCATGGATTTCCTCTGATCAGAGAGAGTTACGGGTTTCAGTACCTGTTAAAGTTTAAAATAACTCTTTCTGATAGCAGGAAATCCATGGAGATATTCTTCAATTCTTAACTGAATCTGCATGTGAAAAAACACTGTCCCAGATTTATTTGCACACGACTGTACCTACTAAGTAGATTGAATATTATACCAAATGAAAAATAAAGAGGCTATTTCGAAATATACTACAGCAACAAATACAACACTCTCTACTGGCGAAAAATGATGAAGATTCTATGTTACAAAATAAAACAACATTCTATAAAGCCATGCCCGAAAACACGTAACAACCTGCAAGCTTCTTACACGCTTAAGTCTCAATGTTTTTGTCAAATCACTCCAATTCATGTTCTTGGCTTTTTATACACTTGCTAACTAATTTTGTCGATGTTAGTTTAAGAACTCAGATTCATTTTGAATGGATACAAGAGATCTACTATATGTTATAGTTAGAAACTAGGATCAAAAGCATCACTTAAATTTATTATAAGGTTATTAGAAATATCTGTTAATTTAATTCGTGGAAGAAGTCACCAATTTGAATAACTTTTTTCTATAGAATTTTGCAAAACTTGTATTTTTCCAAATTTTTTTGCCCCATAATTTTGATCAAACGAGTCGTTCGGTATCTAACTTAATTGGTCACAATGACTTTTAGCAATAACACTTTTTTGATAACATTCCGTGTCTATCACAACTGAGAGATCTTTCTCTGCATATTTTTAGTTTAAAAAAACTGCAATAGAAACGGTATTTATCCAATGCTCAATAGTAATATGTTTTACTAGTTCATTTTAAAAAAGTGAACTGGGCTATACGACCTTGTTTACATCAAAAACCGTGATCAGTGTTCGAGTACGGATCGCTTACGCTTTATAGTTATTGACATTAGTTTAACATTTTTAGTTTTGTTTTTTCTAAACATATCAGCGGTCGAACACTGTTGTATAAATATTGTAGCTATACTGTCTGTTTGTTTAATTTTGTATTTCAGTCAAATTAAATGCCTAAACTTTGACGTTAATAATTCCTTATAACCTATAAATATGCTATGGCAAATCTCATGACTTATTTAACCCCAGTTGTTAAACTGTTAAGTGATACCAACTCATTTTAAAATTATACTATTTATGTCGCTAGGTTGCCATATTTCGCAATTCATTTTACTTTAAATAAAGCGACATCTGTTGAGACAATTCGGAAAAGTTACCACTCCTTTTTGGGGCACCTTGTATAAGCTGACGATATCACTCTTTTAACATAAGAGACAGCAATCGTGCATATTTGACATTAAGCAAGATCTAATAAATTGGCGATATTTCTGAAAAGCATTCACTGAAACTTAATCCTAAGAAGTCTGTCATTTTGTTATTTGGAATAAAAAATATTAGAGTCACCAAAACATAATGTTAACTTGGCTGTGGGCGGAATTACTACCCCATAGTTAATGAAGCTCGTAATCTGGGTCTAACAATTTTCGATTTACTTCTCAAATTACTAATTATATCAAGAAAGCGTATATGAATCTTAAACTAATTTATCCTCACCGACAATATTTGTCCAACAAAATTAAAACTACCCTTTGTCAAAGTATTGTCCTTTCTCATTTTACCTATTGTGCTGAGATTTATGGTTCCGGTATAACTCAAGATTTAGCTAGTCGAATTCAAAGAGTTGAAACTTCTTGCATGTGACTTTTTTGGTATTTAGAAATACGATCATATATAGCATAAGCTCATTGAACTCGGTTGGCTCTCAATGGCGAATAGAAGAACTGCAACGCTGTATCACAAAATAATCACTGATAAAATCCCGATTTATTATTTTATATAAAAGAATCTCGTATCGGAAGATATTCACAATATTAATATAAGATTCAAGCACACCATCACGGCACCTTATCATACAACAGCTTTTTATGAACGCAGTTTTCGATATCAAATATCAAAAAATTATAATGCTCTTCCTATTAATATCAAAACCTTTTCGGTAAATTCATTTAAAAAACATCTCTACAATTTTCTTCTAAACCAATAAAACTTAACAACATAAATAATGAGTGTTGATTCACTAGACGGGCATCTATCCGTAAGATTTTCTCTTTATCTATTTATTTTTTGTTCTGTTTAATGCTGCGAGTGTCGCTGTGCTAATTGCAGAATATTAGGGTTAGTTTAGTTTAGTTAAGTTAGTTCTACGCATTTTGTTATCTTCGTGAAATCTATTTTTCAAGGTGGAGGTGGAAGATCAAGCAAAGCGCTTGAAGTAGCACCTTGTGGTTTCCCCATATCACATATTTATGTATTTATTACTATTATTATTATTAAATGTCTAAAAACTTAATTCAGCATTTTGCGCGAATCGGCCCCTAAAGGTGCGAATCTGGATTCAGGGGTAAATTATAGAACTTTTCATCGGTTAGTTGAGTTACAACATTCTTTTTTGGCAGATAAATGCCGTTTTAAAAGCTTTAGAAGGTATTGTAGTAAGGATTTTTGAAATGTCGCCCCTAAAGGGGAAAAAGTGGATAAAACTTAAAAGAGGTATGAGGTTAAAATTATTAATTTTTTACGTCTTGCTATAATTATGAATAGAACATTTAATTTGTAGATATATTTTTATTTCATTCTCATTGTTTATACTACAACTATAGTTTTATCAAGCTGTATATGGAGGATGCCAATTACATACACATTTCCAAAGGGCACGTGAAGTATAAACAAGAGATGGAGAACTTTTTTCGAATGAATAGTATTTCTTTCTTAGCGGTTATTGCGATTGGCCAAGGAAGGGGGGGGGGCACCCTAGAATTTATTTAAGATTGTAAAAAAGTTCTAGTTCGAGCGAAGCACGGATTTCTTGCTAGTACCTTATAATTGAAGATTAAAGGGCATGCATGTTATTGACTGCAAAAGTCATAGAGTAAAAGTTTAGAGTTAAAAAAATAATGCAGGAGAAAAGGAAGCAATGGGTAAAATTTTAAGAGTTTTGGATGACCATTAAAACCGAAAACTCAAAGTACCTACTAAGTAGATTGAATATTATACCAAATGAAAAATAAAGGGGCTATTTCGAAAATATACTTACAGCAACAAATACAATACTTTCTACGGCGAAAAATGATGAAGATTCTATGTTACAAAATAAAACAAAATTTCCTATAAACCCATGCCGAAAACACATAAAAACCTGCAAGCTTCTTGTACGCTTAAGTCTCAATGTTTTGTCAAATCACTCCAATTCATGTTCTTGGCTTTTTATACACTTGCTAACTAATTTGGTCGATGTTAGTTTAAGAACTTAGATTCATTTTGAATGGATACAAGAGATCTACTATATGTTATAGTTAGAAAACTAGGACTAAAAACATCACTTAAATTTAATATAAAGGTTTATTAGAAATATCTGTTAATTTTAATTCGTGGAAGAAGTCACCAAATGAATAACTTTTCTATAGAATTTTGCATAACTTGTATTTTTTCAAAATTTTTTTCCTAATAATTTTGACCCAAATGAGTCGTTCGGTATCTAACTTAATTGGTCACAATGACTTTTAACAATAAAACATTTTTGATAACATTCCGTGTCTATCACATCTGAGAGATCTTTCTCTGCATATTTTTCGTTTAAAAAAACTGCAACTAGAAAAGGTATTTATCCAATACTCAATAGTAATATGTTTTACTAGTTTATTTTAAAAAAGAGAATTGTGCTATACGACCTTGTTTACATCATAAACCGTGATTAGTGTTCGAGTACGGATCGCTTACGCTTTATAGTTAATGACATTAGTTCTAAAACATACCAGCGGCCGAACATAAATTCCTCGGTGAAGAAGGTTGCAGGTTGCGACCTTGCTCGGATCGCTAACACTTTTGAACTTATAAATCAACAAATATGGACAAAATACTTAGCCAACCAAAACTTATTTACAAAGGTAATAACTCAATTGATCTAGGTATGGCAACAGAAGAAAATAACGAATCCACCACCCCCGGAAAGCGAAATATCTTACCACCTGATGCAGATGAACCTAATAAACGCTATATTTTCGAATTAGATGCACTCATTACAAGAAGGAGGTCTTACTTGCTTAATAATAATGATAACAAACCACAAGGACAACCACAAGAACAATCACAAGAACAACCGACTACGAGTACTAGTGAAAACACTCTAAAAAACCTAAAATACCTCCAATCTATTACATAGACCGGCCAAAATCAATAAGTGATAAAAGATCTCCAAAAACTAACCCTTGAAAATTTACAACTGCATGTCTGCACCGCGACCAAAATTAATTTACAAGAACGAGATCACTTTCGGTTACTAACTACTTATTATGATGAACATAAAGTTAATTACCATACATATCGCAACCCGCAAGAAGCAACTCTTTCGGTTGTAATCACAAATTTTCCAATTTCTTTTGAAAATTAAGAAATTCAAGAGGAAGTCTCAAAAGCTTTTCATGTGATTAGTGTAACCCGTCTACGCAACAAAGAAAAATTTTATTTGCCTCTATTTGCAGTGATACTAAAGCCAACAGATAACGCAAAAGAAATATTTAAAATCACACATATGTTTTACTGTATAATATCTGCAGAACCCAGACGAAAATCCTCTGATATACCTCAGTGCCACCGCTGTCAGAATTACGGACACACCAATAATTATTGTAAATTACCTCCCAGATGTGTTAAATGCGTAGGCAATCATTTAACTTCAGAATGCAAGTAAAATGAGAACCAAAAACCGCAATGCGTTCTTTGCGGTGCACAACCCCCTGCTAACTATAAAGGTTGTCAATATTATTTAGAACTAAAAACGAATAGACAAACACAAGCGCCCGCTCCTAGAACATTATCAGGAGACGACGGAAAATCACCTCCGAGACGACCATCAATATATAAAGATTTCACTCCACTGAATACATATGCTAAAGTAACCAAAAGTCAACTCTCTTAAGAAAACCCAGAATCTCAAGTATCAGATGTCATCAGAAACATTATAACACAGATAGTCAATACGATTATTAATAAAATCAAAAATCAAGTATTGGATATAATTAAAAAATCATCCAATATGGCAATAACTAGTAAAAGTATTTAATCATTTAACTCTTCCCAACTGGAATTCTGATGGTATCAAAGCTCAGCGTTTGCTTTTTACGAACTTTCTTATTCAGCACAGCGTCGATATAGCGTTTATAAGTGAAACACATTTAGTAACCAATGAGAAATTCACTATTCCGGGTTACCGAATATATAGAAATGACAGAATATCCCTGGTCGCATCTGGCGGTGTGGCAATTTTCATAAAAGACAATATTCGGCAATATCAGCTACCAGTACACGATTTCGTCAACTTGGAAGCAGTAGCCGTAGGAATTATATTCCAGAACAGTTGTCCAGTCAGGCTTATTGCTGGTTATCAACCTCCCAATCGGAAAATCGTAAGTGAAGATATTACCTCATATTTTAACAGTTATCGTCCAATTCTCCTACTTGGTGATCTAAATAGCAAGTGTACACTTTGGAAATGCCGTGTAAATAATCTAAACGGTAAAACACTGCATGAAGTCACCACTCAGCATAATATTCATATACTGACACTTACAGAACATACACAGAAGAATTTTAGCTGTACATTCAATCATAAGATGTATACTGAATTAGACTCTGATCACTTCCCAGTGATTATAACAATAGATAGTAAACCATAGTATTTCGAACCACCGAAGAGGCTAATAAATGGAGTTATAAACTGGGATAAGCTTAAGCAGCACTTAAATGGCATTATTAAACCACGAAATCTACTATATACTATAGAAATGGTGGATTCGGCAATTAAACAATTAGTGGATGCCACTCAGTTATCCACCCAACCAAATAAGCAACGTATTTTACAGGTGCATACTACACCACCAAAATACATACAGAATTTAATTAAGATGAAAAACACATACAGAAGACAATGGCAACGCACACGTAATCAAGCGTACAAAATTGAAGTGAACAAACTCATTCATAAAATAAGATGGGAGCTGGATAATTATCGAATCTGCCAATACAATTAGTACATTTCTGCCGTAGACAACAAAGATAACTCCTTATGGAAAGTCATCAAACAAATCACCCGTAAACCATATATAATACCGGAGTAGTATAGGGACACCTTGTTTTTGATATCAAATTAATTAGGTCAATTAAAATCGCGAATCAAATTAATTTCGCGGATTGCTCTAATTAATTTTGATATGTGCTACTGATTAAATTACGCATTATCTACTGATTAAATTACGCGGCGGCCATTTTTAATTTGCTTCCGGAATTACGCGGCTGCCATTTTTAATTTCAATTTTCGCGCAAATTTTTGAATTTGAACTCTAATTTTCTCTAAGTTTTATTTTTTGAATTTAAACTTCCCGGGGGTCGGCCATCTTGGTTTTCTGTGCGCGCACTTCTCTCGGCTGCCATTTTTAATTTAAATTTTCGCGCAAATTTTTGAATTTCAATTGGTAAATCTGTCTCTCTTGTACTCATTGGGTGTTGGCTGTCTTTCTTGCATTCACAGGATGGATTTTTATTTTAAAAAAATATCTGGCCGACTCGGATTTGAACCCTCTACGTTCGTATCCACATTTAGGCTGCATCGGTGTATGCCGCTAGACCACAAACCGCTACGAATTTTAAGGTGTCGAGGGGACTGCCATTTCACTCTTGTGTCGTTACGCTTCCATATTTTAAATTAAATATTTCTTGAAAATTATAATTTTTAACAGCGGAATTGCATCGTCTATAATTTTAAAAGCTTGATAATAATTTAAAAAAACTGTCTTCCTAAGTGCTCTTGCTTGATTTAATTATTTAGTTTTATCATTAGCCCCAACAGGTCGTGGCTTGTCGTACCGCGGCCACTAGATTTGGCCGGCAACTCCATATTTTAAATTAAATATTTCTTGAAAATTATAATTTTTAACAGCGGAATTGCATCGTCTATAATTTTAAAAGCTTGATAATAATTTTAAAAACTGTCTTCGTAAGTGCTCTTGCTTGATTTAATTATTTATTTTTATCATTCACCCCAACAGGCTGTGGTTTGTCGTACCGCGGCCAGGAGATTTGGCCTGCAACTGTTGGATCCTCTATAAACATTCAAACAAACTTTTCTCGATGGCCTACTGGTCTATGTGCTTGTTTAAATTTATGCTCAAATTTCATTATAATATCAATTTTAAACTTTGTCTGAAATGGCACGGCAGCTTTATGGGCAAAGAAATTTGCAAATGCACCGTCACCCATGGGAATCCGCCTGCGGTTACTTAAAATTCGTTAATATTAGAGTCAATCTTCAAGTGGTTTTCGGGTTCCTTCGGAAATATAAATTTTCTACTTTTCGGTACAGCTGCCGTTTATAATTTTTACAACTGTTTGATCCTCTATACACATCATATTAATTTTACCTGATATTATATAGATATGTTTTTATCTGACCACAGGACGTTCATCAAACTTTATTTAGGAATAAAAAAAATTAAATTTCTTGTAAAGGAGGGTGTCCTCCTCCCGGGGCTGCGCTCGGCCCTCGATCCGCTAATCAACAAATCCTGGCAATTTAAAATAAGACAGATTGACCGCGAGGGTCAGAGGTGCTTAAAGTGAATAAACGCCTGTCAATTTACAAGAAAAGTCATAGCGTTTTCTCAAACAAAGCCCTGTAATTTTGACGACATGACAGTTTTGTTTGTATGGGTGTATTCAACCCCGTTCGAAAAACACGACACCGCTCAAAACTGGATATTTACAAGAAAGCTGCGTTTTGTTTTCCAACAAAGCTGAAATAAAAACTACGATGTTGAAATAAACGGGTCGCTATCGGTGGTCTCTTTCTTTATTTGTATATATGTATGTATCTTTGTTCGCTATCTCCTCCGAAGATACTGGACCGATTAAAATGTATGAATGCTTACAAATTTGCAAAATTTTAGACTTATATGGTAGGTCGGTTTTTATGAACAGTCATTTTATAATAGGTGGCCGAGATATTTCGATAAATTGTATTTATGTAGGTAGTTATTTCTATAAAATTATTATAGCTCTTGGTGCAAAAACTTCTATCTTAAAACATACGACACTCATTTTTAAGTTAGTTTATTCACGGCAGCTCTACTGCTGTAATTTTATGTTTAACCTACATGTTTTTTAATTATGCAAAGAAAAAAATCGTAAGTATTTAAAAAAACCGACGCGAAACATGTGAATTCAAATCTAACAGCATTTCGAGAAGCAAAATTTCAGGTAAGTAGACAGTGTGTATTTTTTATTACAACGTTTTACCATAAATATAATCGAAACTATTTAAAAATTTTACATTCACGGTAGATTGATCGATATAATGTTACAATTTCCACATCACGTCACATAAAATTTTACAAAAACAATATTTTTATTTAACTCTCATTGAAAAATCTTCTGCCACCATCATTTCGATAAACAAAATTTCAATTACGTATACTCGTTGTTCATTTTTATTACAAAAGTTCTTGTACAATTTATCAAAATATGTATGTGTTGACGACAAAATAACATAAATTTGAATGAAAACACGCAATTTCGTTGAAAAAATGTTCTGACACCATCATTTCACTTAAAATTTTACAAAAACTGACATCATGTTACTTGAAATTATACAAAAAACGACATTTTTATTCAATACTCGATAAAAAACACGCCATCCCACATCATTTCACTTAAAATTATCACAATTCGTTTTACAAACCGATTTTATACTAACGAAAATTATGTAAAAACAGTTTTAGAGTTATTTCTAAGCATAATTTTGCAAATGTTTTACACTTTTTTATAAATTGCATCGCTCAAAATTCAAATAAATCGCAATTTTTTAAATTACATCACGCTATTATGAAATCGTAGTTTGTTTTATTTGGATTTTCGTCACTTTGTATCTGTAAAATAACATCAAATACTAATATTTTAGCTTTTAGATTTTTTAATATTGCAGATTCCTGAAAAACAAAAACAGAGTAGAAATAAGAAACACAAATACTTTGTAATAAACAAAAATATTGTGCTTATTTCGTAGAATATTTAATAATATAAAAATAAATGTACAGTTGAATGTCTTATTTTCTAAAAAGCACCTAGCCAATTTACAAAACTGTAGTTTGAGGTGCACAACATTTCAAATTAAAAAGGCTGCAAGTAATAAAATTAGAATTCGCTTACACGAGATCGTAGAACACATTGTATTGTGGCATTTTAAAGATTAAGACGCTCCCAATCCAGAATTCCAGACGTTTTAAATGTTAATGACCTCTGCCTTAGCGATGCAGCAAACTTTTCGAAATTACACTTTACAAGTTTCAAGTCGGTGATTTTAACTACCATCAAATGATACATAGGCAATAAATTTGCCAGCGTGTCATACTTTACGTAAAGTGAAAATTTGTTTGCGGGGTTCTTTGAAATAATTTTGCAAGTGTCATGGCTCACGTGTTCCACTGTATGCTCACTTAAATCAGATTTGAAAGTTTTTTGTTTGGCTCTCACAAGCATGTCCGGTAGAGCTTCCAGAAAAGCTATGAAAGCTTCAGCTGTGAATGAAATACCTAAGCCGTCGGTATTCAGAATTCTTACCACAGGTGAAAAGTTTTTATAAGAATCCAGGCCTAAATGAACAACTTTGCTAGAACTATTGTTTAGAGCAGTGGTTCCCAAACTTATTTGGCCTACCGCCCCCTTTTCAGAAAAAAAAATACTTAGCGCCCCTGGAAATCTACATTCTTTAAGCGAACAGATATTGTAGTGGTAGCTTCTTGAGACTGATAATTATCTGTAAGAGTATTTCTAGGTAGGAAATTATTTTGAAAGAATAAATTAATTAGCAAATAAAAAGTACAAGGGGGGATTTATACATTAAAAGAACAACATAAATATTTGAAAATTGTTTAATGAATGATACATTAGATACAGTTACTGTTAAATTGTGAATAGTTTATTAAAAAGGTTCGAGCATATAAGTTGATTTAGTTCGGATAGTTGTTTGGTAACATCAGAGCTTAGATTTTAATTTGTAGGTATTAACTAACAATCGGAATAACTAAACTAAAAGCCAATGTTACCTAACTCTGACCATAAAATAAGGAGTAGCAAAGGCTACCGGATTCTCAGCCGGAGCTGGTCGTGGGTCGAACAGAAGACTTAAAGCGTAAGCTGAAACGATGAATAATTTATGGGCGCCAAGTAGCAGTAACCCAGCACTTTGCTAATCATCAAACCAGACACTACGGAAGGTGCTACTAAGCGATCCTGAAAATTAGAGGTAGCGACAAGGACACACAAATCAAATTCGCAGGCATAGGTAACGAGTATATATAATTTAATAGAATATTAACATTAATAAAATATTAACAGTGCTCGGTAGTATACCACAACAACGACAGATATCACAAACCAGATTTCATATAATATAATATCGTAAAATTTATCACAGATTAAACTCACCAGATTAAATGAATAAAGTCGTAGATCGTAGCAATTCGCATGTATGACCAAACGCGTCTCAAATTTAAGCGGTAGTTAAGGTTTTGTTTTGCTTGTCAAGTTGAAATCAACGCTAAACCCTCAGTTGCAAAAATACATAACTGTACTAGTAATCAAATGTACACAAAACCCATTATTACCCAAGATCTTGGTTGATAGGGGGCGCAATATTACCCGAAACACGCTAATTAAATCTCGCCCTAAAGGGGCGTAATTGCTCAAACAAAGATCGGACTGATTTCGCTGATTTCTTGCAAAATGGGGCCGCACTAAGCCAAATTCAACCGACTGACGGATCTCTCCACTGAGATCGAGTCTAAAATCGTTCAAATGGGCGTATGCAAGAATTGCTATTACAAAATTTACATAAGGGAAACCTTATCGTCCCTAAGCATCTACATTAGACACAGCCTGAAGGCTAATGGAGGCTTAAAAATGTCAAGTTACAAATATAAAGATGTAAACAACAAAATAGGTTTACTTTTAGACAGGTGAGTTATCACAACATTAAAGTAAGTTAATTCGCTTATCAAAATCTGGCCGTAGCACAACGCGCTACAATGAATAATTAAACACACATTAAAATCATGCCTATAACACAGGTTAAGTTGGTCGAGCTCAAAACTGCACAAGAACGCTTAAGGAAATTGCAAAGACAGACCTTGGCTGCACCAGGTGACGAACGTGCTAAATCGGAGGCCTACTGCACGATGTCGAGGAAGCCAGGTGTTCCAATGGGCTTCATCGCAGGTAACGCAGAGATCTCGGGCCAGTAAATCTGCTAGCCTGTTTTAGGGACTGGAAATCTCCCAAACTCACAGCCAGCCGACTGCAGCAACTGCCTGGAGAGAGTGCTCTCCAAGAGGGGCCAAATCCATCAACCAAATGCTTCGAAGAGATCTGCGCCACCATGTACAAAGCTCGCAGCACACCAACAGAGATGCGTTAGTTCATACTATAGGACTGCTTCCTAATCTGAGTGCGTTCTCCGCCCGTACCAAAGAGGAATTGAGTGCGTTCACCGCCCGTACCAAAAGGGAGCTAAAAGGGACAACATTCTGCATTAGAAATATAACCAGTAATTGTCAAAATAGCATACCGTGAGATGTTATGCTCCAAATCGCCCAAGTATTACATGTGCTTGTCAGATGAATTCCGGACAAAAATCCGTGCTTGAAATGTATCACAACAAAAACGTCGGGGACGTCTCCCGGACCAATTTCACACCAAAATATACATTTTCATGCTAGGATGAGCGTGACAAAACCGAATTACAAATATTCGTGCATCGATTAACCAAAGATGCTTTTCACCACATCCATCTTCTGACAAGTCAAAATGGCTAATGATAATTTGACAGCTAGGCCCAGAAAATTCCAAATTTGCAGAAAAATCGCATCTGCAACCAACATAGCACGCGTACAACGTGAGGCCTAAGCTGCAGTGACTTTACTTGAGAAATAGGTAGCTGAAACTAGGCTATTATAGGGTAAATAGTTAGAGCGAAATGTGCAAAGTGCCTTGAATTAGGCAGGGATAAGGCAAATCGTTAAATTAATACGAAAAGTGACTTTTGGCCCATAACAACTCTCCCCCTACTTAAAAATAGGTAAATTCCTCAAATTTACCGACGTAGAACCTAAGCATGCACATCAACAACACTTCAAAACCTTACAGATACATAATCTATACCTCAAACAACCCCAAAGAGAATACTGCAAAAACCAAACACACCCAAGGCAACACCAGATAATTTAGAAACGGATACGTGGCCTAAATACTCCAACACTAGAAGACGAAAAGGGAGAAAAAAAAAGGAATTACGACGGGATTAAAAGATTGAGAGCGAAAAATAGAAGGAAGGGATAAGCAGACCTCACAGTGAACGCCACCCAGAAGAGGACATCGGAACATCCGTCGCTGCTAGATCTAAAAGGCGCGCCGGTGGATGAACCGATCCAGGCCCAATTCAGCACAACGTCCACCAAGGGGACTACCTAACACGAAGAAGAAAACTAAAGATGAAAGTAATGAAAAAGGGAATGGGAATTAGAGAGCTCTAGGAAAGGGGATAGTGGACAACACAGAAGAAGGATGAGAAGGGATTCGTCCGTTGTCACGTCAGTCTGTCAACGTAGGGTGGAATCAAATGAACTAACAGAAAATCTCTAAATGGGAAAAAGCCGAAAAAGGTTTGAGATCGTCACAGCTCATAGACACCAGGCGCGGGACCCCGTAGGACACTCCGCGATCATAAGCAACTATGCCCTATGACGACAAAATAAAACAGCCCTACACCCTACTAGTCTGGGAAAAGTGTACAGCCCAGGACCGACTGCACACTGAAACACCATCTACAGTGACCAGATGGCGGAACACCGGAAGCGAGACGGCAAAAATGTCTCACCCCTGTATGACAAGATGGAATGTCTCAGCCTACCTTACAAGTAAGGAATAGACGGGAAAGTAACCGACCGTTCAAGTCCCCAACCATCCTCCCAAATGGACTAAAACTCCCACGATATTTCTCACACTACAAACCCAAAGGGAACAACATGAGAAAACAACCTGGAGTCAAAATATCACTTAAAAACTAGTGGTAAAACAAATAAGCGCGAAATAACAGCAAATTAACCCTCGTTAGGTACTTGATCGCGATTGTCGTCATAATGGGGTTTAAGATCTTTAGCATGCCAAGTCCCTCGCAGCAGGTTACCTTCAGGGGTCTTAAGTTCATAAACCCATCTGGATAAACGACGATGGATAATGAAAGGACCAACGTACTTAGGTGCAAGCTTCGCTGAAAAATGTTTCGCAGCATCAGAAAGAACATAGTTTTTGCGCCAAACCGATTGGTTCACCTGATATTCAACAGGACGGCGTCTAAGGTCATAATATGTTTTCGATTTCTCATATGCTTTATCCAGACGACGACGTACATCAGCATATAAGCGTTGGACAGCTTCAGAGCGATTGTTATCGTTGGCGCGATCGAATCGCAACTCAGGCTCGGCATTGGCATTCTCGTCGTCAGCTTCTCCAGGTCTCTTAAGAACAATCTCCCGACCAAAGTTGATGAAATAAGGAGTTTGTCCAGTTACTTCGTGTTTGGAGGTTCTAATAGCGCACGCCACATGAGGTAAATACTTGTCCCATTCACGGTGATTATCTCGAACATATGCCGTTAGCATAGTCTTCAGGACACGGTTAATGCGTTCGGTTGGATTCGCCTGAGGGTGATAATAGGCTGTAAATGACATTTTGCAGTTGTAGGTGTTCATGAGAGCAGTAAACTCACGGCTGCGAAATTGGACACCATTATCACAGATGATGCGGCGAGGCGCCCCGTACACGAGGAACACATCTTCTTCAAGGTGTTTGACTATATTAGGAGCCGTAGCTGAGCGCAAAGGAAAGAATAGAGGAAATTTGCTGAAACAGTCAGCAACGACGAGGATATAAGAATAACCTTTCTTCGACCGAGGCAAAGGACCAACAATGTCAGTACAAATTACTTCCCACGGTTTATTTATAATTGAATGTCCACCCATAAAGCCGACAGGAGGTCGCTGTTCAGGCTTGGTTCTCCCGCAGGTGTTACAACGGCGTATATAGCGGGCCACGTCAGCACGCATCTTGGGCCAATAATAAAGTTTAGCTATACGATTTAAAGTTTTGGATACACCAGTATGTCCAGCTGTTGGAAGGTCATGATTCTGGCATATCAGGTCAGTACGTTTCTCTTTAGGAACCACCAGTTTCCATTCATCTCTGTCTTCCCGTAGGTCGGAGTAAGCAACGGTGGTGTGCTTGTATAGCTTGTTCCCTTCAACACGCCACAAGGGAAAACGACGGGGATTATTCCGTACGTTGGCTAGCATACGTAGGTACCAACGGTCCTTGACATCTGCGTCTAACATGGGTTGTCCTTCAATGGCATCTACCACTGGCACAGCACGAGACAGCGTATCAGGTACTACATGATCTTTCCCTTTACGGTGGATGATGTCAAAATCATATTGTTGTAGGCGTACTGCCCATCGAGCAATTCGGCCAGTAGGATCTTTAATGTTGTTCAACCACTTTAAACTATAATGATCAGTGATCACAGTGAACTTCGTTCCCTCGATGTATGGCCGAAGTTTTTCTATAGCAAAAATAACTGCCAGGCACTCACGTTCGGTGGTGCTGAAATTTCTCTCGTTCTTGGTTAAAGAGCGACTAATATAGCAGATAACCTTCTCACCATCTTCTTGATTTTGTGTGAGAACGGCGCCAAGACCATAAGCGGAGGCGTCAGTCTGAATAGAGAAAGGCAAGTCGAAATTAGGACACGCAAGTATAGGTGCAGAAATTAAGTGTTCCTTAATTGAATGAAAAGCCTCTTCACAATCTGCAGTCCAATGAAATTTGACGTTCTTTTTAAGCAACGAAGTCAGCGGAGCCAACAACGTAGAGAAATTAGGTACGAAGCGCCTATACCATGATGCCATACCCACTATGCGGCGGATTTCAGAAACACAAGTTGGTGTGGGTATTTCGAGGATGGCCCGAACTTTATCCGGGTCGACTAACAGACCTTTGGAATTGACTACATAGCCTAAGTATCGAAGTTCCGGTTTGCAAAAATGGCACTTTTCCTTGCTTAAGGTTAAACCGGCATCAGACAAGCGTTTGACAACCTCTCGTAAAACGTCTAAATGTTGTTCGAAGGTTTGTGTACATATAATGACGTCATCGAGGTAGGTGAAAACAAAAGGTTCTAGGTCAGCCCCTATCACACGATCTATCAATCGTTGCCAAGTGGCCGCGGCGGTATGAAGACCGAAAGGTAGACGACAAAATTGATACAAGCCTCGGTTAGGCACCGTAAAGGCGGTATATTCACGAGAAGACTCTGCAACAGGTATCTGCCAATAGGCGGACTTGATATCCAAGGTCGTAAGATAACGTGCATCCCGAAGTTTGTCGAGGGTACTGCTAATATACGGAAGGGGGTACGCATCTGGCTGACTAACTTTATTTAGCTTACGAAAATCCACACAAAACCTATAGGTGTTATCACGCTTTTTGACCATAAGAATCGGAGACGACCACGCAGAGGTAGAGCGTTCCACAATGCCATCTTTCAGCATCCTATCTAATTCCCTATCGACATGTTGTTGGAGGGCCGGCGAAATGGGGTAATAACGCTGTTTTATAGGTGGAGATTGCGTTCTAATCTCATGTTGGACTAAGTGAGTACATCCGATCTTGTCACCCATGACTCTAAAGGTATTATCGATAAATTCTTGTAGCTGAAGGCTCTGTGCACTAGAAAGATGTTCGGCAGATTGTATAGCATTGACGAAAACGTTGGGATTGTCCATGGCAAAATTCCACTCATCTTGACGAAGGTTAGGGATGATGTTCATCTTACGCCAAAAATCGATGCCTAGAATGAGCGAATGAGGTAGTGAAGGAACCACCAAAACGTCCATGACACAGACTTTGTTTCGAAGAGTTATAGGTATCGTGGTAGTACCTATACTGATACATTTGTCACCATTAGCCACTACACAAGAAGAAATGTGCTGAGTATCGAGGCGGCAGTAATTCTGTAGCATCGCCCAGCCTTGTCTACCTAAGAGAGTTCGAGAGGCTCCAGAGTCTAAAAGGCCTAAAATATAATTTCCAAAGATCGAAACCTTCAGGTAGGGTCTTTCATCTTTATCGGCATGACTGAGTATGAAGTCGAGTACAGCTTGATGCTTAAAGACAGAATTTTCAGATTCGACAATACGGTTGTTGGCCTTGATATGCTTGCAGCGTGCTAATCGGCCATTTAACGACGCTGATTGGCGTTTCCCGAACATGAAGGACAGGTTCTGGAGGTATAGTTCGGTTTGCCACATTTATAACAGTGCATCTTTTTAGGCTGAGGGCAATCAATTGATCGATGATTGGGTTGGTTACAATTCCAACAAACAATGGGATTGACGGCATCCACAACAGGTTGGCTGTTACAAGCTGAAAGGGCAGGAACAATAGAAGATTCTTCTACAGAAGCTATATTGAAGTTCGAGTGTGACCGACGATACGCTAAGTCTGGTTCAAGCAGATTCTTCACATTTGTTGGAGGGTTTCGAAAGCGTGAAGCTCGTACGCGAGTGTCTTCGATCATCTTGCATACTCGGGTGAGTTCTGAAATTGTGGGCACAAATTGTAAGGCCAGTTGTGATTGAATGTAAGGTTGTAAATGTCTTTTTATCATAGTGAGACGTGTGGTTTCCAAAGGCACTGAAGGAAGGCGTCGGAAAAGATTCTCCATAACCGCAATGTAAACGGATACCGGCTCATCCACACCTTGAGTGCGGTTTCTAATCTCGTCCCATAAAGTCGCTTCATAATCACACGGCAAGAAAGTTTCTCGGAGAGCTTTGGTGAGATCATCCCAACTGTTGATGGTGTCACGAATAGATCTGTACCAGATTAAGGCGTTACCCGTAAAAAGTTCTACGGCTGCAGTAAACAGATGTTGCTTAGGTACTCCTCTAGCAACTCGGAGTTCTTCAATACGTTCCAGAAAGCTTGTTACGCCACTTTCACCATTATATTGCATCTTCCATTTGTTGACGGGAATGAAATTATGTTCAGAGGGTGCATGACTCGATGTAGCCATACTAGTGCTATGAAAAAGTGAAGATCTTCTTTGCTGTGAAGCATTGAGGTTGAAGGTGACGTTGGAGCTACGTCTAGGTTCAACATTTGGTGGAGATGGTTGTTCCTGATAATCTCGATAAGTATCGGGAGCTTGAGGTAAACCGGTAGCAGCATCAGGTTCATCAAGTGAAATTAAATCGAGCTCTTGTCGATTCTCAGTCCTACTTTCAAGATCGTCTAATAATTGAAGGCAAATATTCACGGCTTCATTTTTCAGGTGGGCAGAGAACTCGGTGGAAACAATTCTCTCTAAGCGGCCATAAACATGTAGAAGACGAGTATGTAATCTCTTGAAGTTATTATCTTTTGTGGTGGAACTGCAAATGCGGACTTCTGCATCAAGGGTAGCTAATTTAGCCCTGCATGCTTCCAATTCCTGTCTGTAATCAATGTGGACTTCAGGAAAACTAACATTACCATCACGCTCCATCCTAAATCGGGCCCTAAGTAATTTGCGTTTCTCCATGACGTTACCTTGGCAAGAAATGCCCCGAACCAATAATTCGTAATCAAGTTCATCGACAAGTAAGCGATCAACGTCCATTTTCGGGTATTCAACAAAGAAACTAAATGACTAATTTAATACTCAAAACTAGTGTGTTGCCTATTTGTATACACACTCGAATAAAGTGACTAAAACTACAAAGAATTTTTCTTAAAATACTAACAAAATCTCCAATAAATCGTCGCACCACAAATCTAACGACAATATTGGATGCCACGTTCCTAAACTACCTGCACTTGGGAGATCATGCAAAAAAAACCTATATAACTATCATGCAATATAGATACCATACCACCAGGACTAATTCTAACTATATATCTAAATATTCCGAGCACAGCAAGGGAAAAAAAATATATAAAACAAGTCCAAGCCAAGCGAATTCAAACAAAATCACGCCCCACGTTAGGCGCCAATTAACTCCTTGTTACCTAACTCTGACCATAAAATAAGGAGTAGCAAAGGCTACCGGATTCTCAGCCGGAGCTGGTCGTGGGTCGAACAGAAGACTTAAAGCGTAAGCTGAAACGATGAATAATTTATGGGCGCCAAGTAGCAGTAACCCAGCACTTTGCTAATCATCAAACCAGACACTACGGAAGGTGCTACTAAGCGATCCTGAAAATTAGAGGTAGCGACAAGGACACACAAATCAAATTCGCAGGCATAGGTAACGAGTATATATAATTTAATAGAATATTAACATTAATAAAATATTAACAGTGCTCGGTAGTATACCACAACAACGACAGATATCACAAACCAGATTTCATATAATATAATATCGTAAAATTTATCACAGATTAAACTCACCAGATTAAATGAATAAAGTCGTAGATCGTAGCAATTCGCATGTATGACCAAACGCGTCTCAAATTTAAGCGGTAGTTAAGGTTTTGTTTTGCTTGTCAAGTTGAAATCAACGCTAAACCCTCAGTTGCAAAAATACATAACTGTACTAGTAATCAAATGTACACAAAACCCATTATTACCCAAGATCTTGGTTGATAGGGGGCGCAATATTACCCGAAACACGCTAATTAAATCTCGCCCTAAAGGGGCGTAATTGCTCAAACAAAGATCGGACTGATTTCGCTGATTTCTTGCAAAATGGGGCCGCACTAAGCCAAATTCAACCGACTGACGGATCTCTCCACTGAGATCGAGTCTAAAATCGTTCAAATGGGCGTATGCAAGAATTGCTATTACAAAATTTACATAAGGGAAACCTTATCGTCCCTAAGCATCTACATTAGACACAGCCTGAAGGCTAATGGAGGCTTAAAAATGTCAAGTTACAAATATAAAGATGTAAACAACAAAATAGGTTTACTTTTAGACAGGTGAGTTATCACAACATTAAAGTAAGTTAATTCGCTTATCAAAATCTGGCCGTAGCACAAAGCGCTACAATGAATAATTAAACACACATTAAAATCATGCCTATAACACAGGTTAAGTTGGTCGAGCTCAAAACTGCACAAGAACGCTTAAGGAAATTGCAAAGACAGACCTTGGCTGCACCAGGTGACGAACGTGCTAAATCGGAGGCCTACTGCACGATGTCGAGGAAGCCAGGTGTTCCAATGGGCTTCATCGCAGGTAACGCAGAGATCTCGGGCCAGTAAATCTGCTAGCCTGTTTTAGGGACTGGAAATCTCCCAAACTCACAGCCAGCCGACTGCAGCAACTGCCTGGAGAGAGTGCTCTCCAAGAGGGGCCAAATCCATCAACCAAATGCTTCGAAGAGATCTGCGCCACCATGTACAAAGCTCGCAGCACACCAACAGAGATGCGTTAGTTCATACTATAGGACTGCTTCCTAATCTGAGTGCGTTCTCCGCCCGTACCAAAGAGGAATTGAGTGCGTTCACCGCCCGTACCAAAAGGGAGCTAAAAGGGACAACATTCTGCATTAGAAATATAACCAGTAATTGTCAAAATAGCATACCGTGAGATGTTATGCTCCAAATCGCCCAAGTATTACATGTGCTTGTCAGATGAATTCCGGACAAAAATCCGTGCTTGAAATGTATCACAACAAAAACGTCGGGGACGTCTCCCGGACCAATTTCACACCAAAATATACATTTTCATGCTAGGATGAGCGTGACAAAACCGAATTACAAATATTCGTGCATCGATTAACCAAAGATGCTTTTCACCACATCCATCTTCTGACAAGTCAAAATGGCTAATGATAATTTGACAGCTAGGCCCAGAAAATTCCAAATTTGCAGAAAAATCGCATCTGCAACCAACATAGCACGCGTACAACGTGAGGCCTAAGCTGCAGTGACTTTACTTGAGAAATAGGTAGCTGAAACTAGGCTATTATAGGGTAAATAGTTAGAGCGAAATGTGCAAAGTGCCTTGAATTAGGCAGGGATAAGGCAAATCGTTAAATTAATACGAAAAGTGACTTTTGGCGCATAACACCAAACTCAAATGATTATCTGAAAAAGTCAATTATGAAATATTATAATAAAATATACACTAGAAATTTTGTATAAATTATTATTGCTAGAAAAAAATTATATTTTTAAAATAAACAAATCTTTTCTGAATTTGTAACCTGTATTTTGAGTAAAAGCAAATTTGAATAATAAAAACCCTTTATTATAATGGTATTTACTTTCTGGATGGTGTATTAAAGAGTGTGATAAAGTAAAATTAGAGAAACGGAGAATAAAAGGACTGAATAAATAAAGTAACAAATGGTATGAAGAAGAATAAGAACATTGAATAATGGTAAATAGTCTTCATGGAATAAATAAATCTGTAACTCGCATTTTGTGTGTTTATTTGGAAAATAATGTTACACGATGTTACACAACAGATGAAATACGTATGTATGAATGGTTTTTCTAAATCGTCTTATCTTCTCTTCCTTCTTTAAGTTTTCACCGCCCCCTTATTTTTATTCACTGTCCCTGAAATGCACCCGAGGCTACTATCGCCCCCCTGGATCGTTCCAGACCCCCCAAGGGGCGATATCGCCCACTTTGGGAATCACTGGTTTAGAGGCACACAAAAATCACACAATAACCGCTTCTTCTCACGACTGATATGTTTGTTCTCGGTCGGGGTGTCTGTTGTTACGTCACAGCAAGGCATGGTCTCCGGCACGATCAACTTCAGATCTTCGCCAGGTCCGGTTAGTTGTGGCGATGGCCCCCGAGTTTCTTCGTCAACAACTATTATGTGCGGTGATGCTAGCGCTGCCCGATGTTGGTTTTTATTTGAAAACTGCATTTTCTTACTTGGTTTTGTCCTTTTCTTACTTGATTCTGCAATTGATGTCCTGCTGTAAGGTGCGGTTGCATTCTGGCAGTTATTAATTCTTCTGGGGGCCATCTTCAGATGCACCAGGTAACAGAGTACAATGGTTTAAGACGAGGTAGTGCGGCATCAGCTTGGACCTCTGGTTTTACAAATTTTAAAATAAAAGGGGGTGGAAACATTGCGTGCGTCGCATAGCAGACAGGTTGGCTCTTGTAAAATTCCGCGATAACGAATCACGACAAATAATAATAAAACGTCAGCTGTGGGTCAAGTCCTTCGATAAATATACAGTGTGTCCCCGGATGGACCTAACTATACTTGTAAACTTCCTTATTTTGCATTTTAGAAAGAACAGTCATTCTTCATAAAAAGTTTTGCTTCATCTAGCAAGTCCGCAGCCACTACCAAAATTTTGAAATAACATACAGGGTGGTTAGAAAACGAGACAACGTGAAATTTGGTTAATAATAAAGTACCTTCTATTTGAAAGGAAAGCATAAGTATCACTGGAAAAAGATGTTTGAAATTTCAATGAAAGCTCACATATCTAATCTGAACGTTGTATCTCAAAGTTTATTTTTTTATCAAAATTTATGCTAGTATAAATTTCGCTATTACATACTTCTTTCAATAAAAAATTTAAAAATCGTCGTCAACACATACATATTTTGATAAATTGTACAAGAACTTTTGTAATAAAAATGAACAAGCCTACGTAACTGAAATTTTGTTTATCGAAATGATGGATTTTTCAATGAGAGTTAAATAAAAATATTGTTTTTGTAGAATTGTATGTGACGTGATGTGGAAATTGTAACATTATATCGATCAATCTACCGTGAATGTAAAATTTTTAAATAGTTTCGATAATATTTATGGCAGAACGTTGTAATAAAAAATACACACTGTCTACTTACCTGAAATTTTGCTTCTCGAAATGCTGTTAGATTTGAATTCACATGTTTAGCGTCGGTTTTTTTTAAATACTTACGATTTTTTTCTTTGCATAATTAAAAAACCTGTAGGTTAAACATAAAATTACAGCAGTAGAGCTGCCGTGAATAAACTAACTTAAAAATGAGTGTTGTATGTTTTAAGATAGAAGTTTTTGCACCAAGAGCTATAATAATTTTATAGAAATAACTACCTACATAAATACAATTTATCGAAATATCTCGGCCACCTATTATAAAATGGCTGTTCATAAAAACCGACCTACTATATAAGTCTAAAAATTTGCAAATTTGTAAGCATTCATACATTTTAATCGGTCCAGTATCTTCGGAGGAGATAGCGAACAAAGATACATACATATTGTTAAGACTCCCGATTTTCGTTAAGAACCTATGTGTAATTCCGCATTCTGCTCCCGCATATTGCAGCATAATTTAAGCCATCGGGCATCTTTCCCAAATTCTCTAACTGTTTGGCACATATGTAAGCCAGACCCCGACATCTGTCGCATAAAGTATCTTAATTAAGGCATTTGCTTCAATCTAGAGGCGGACGCTGTAACGCATGATCATAGCATCAAAACCCTGCTAAGTGACTTAATAAATCGCTGGTAGATGGAGTCTGCATTTAGTCCACTAGTTAAAAGGCGAGGCCTTGAATATCAGATTACAGCGCCGGCGAGACGAGCGTGATGTACGGGGGAAGCCCCGCGCCTTGTTTCGCGCTGTATTTTGGTGAATGCAAGTCAGCATTTCGAACAATAGATCCTTTATGTACCCGAGTGAGTTGCCCAATGATGGAAAGTTTTACGCATGACGTAATTATAAAATTAACGCTGCGTCTAGCGCGTTCCGTCCCAGGGGAGTCCAATTTAAGCTTAGCTATCGCACGGATGTGCAAGTTAACTTAAGCTCAAAGACCAACCCCTTTAGTTCTCAGGGGCGCGTTGTACCCTCGGACTTGTGGCAGTTATAAGTGCTTTTCGTTCCTTAAAGTTCCAAGTACCGGTGTGTACAATTCTTCGCCCATGTTGGCGGATTTGTAACAGGAACAAACACAAAGCATCAACATACAGGGTGAGCAGTTGTGAGTTATCGTTTGGCTCCACCCCGCTACTTCTTCGAAAGATCTTGCCGCCACAATTCCCCGAGTAAGCTGGTCAACCGTCCCTATCTGTCTATCAACCCTTGCCGCATCTAAGCTGCTATCGCAACCCTCTTCTGTAAGCATCGCCAGAGCGTTGAATCTCCAGGTCGAAATCTTCCGGCATCAGCACTTCAACAACACAGTTGCTTGGAGCCCTCGCGATGAATCAAGGTATTGTACTAGAAATTAAATAGAACAGTGAATTGCGTATTATACAGTGACGTGCGAAGTTTCGGAACTCTCAATCTATCGTATATACTATTTGTGGGCCGCGTGCTAATCACCCGAGCCCTAGTTATCGTCAAGTAATGTAAATAGAAGCCTTCAGCATAAGTTTATGGAAGCCTGGCTCCGGGAATCGTAGTGAGCCTTGAGGCAAATTAATTCAGCGTATTCCGGGACCTAGGTGACCAGTGTTCTCAGCGGATGTGCCGCTTCCTTGTCCTTCAGCCCTTATTGTGTTGCACCTGTTTACTAACCCCAATTTGTAGCATTTCGGGCCTGTAACTAGTATGGTAATAGATTACCCATTTTTAATTTACGTATTGTTTTTCATTTCAATTATTTGTGCTTTATTGTGACTGACAAGAATTGACTTTCTTGTTGCGTTGTGTATGTATTCCTTTGTACGGGGCCTAAGCAACTGGAGAAAGGACACCAAAAAGATAGGTGTAAAAGCCAGTGCCGTGGGAGTGCCCCCTTGGAGTGCAACGCAACGCTACTGCGATTGGTTTTCGACTTTTGACCGGTCGTCAGTTAATTATCAATCTTAACATCCTTCAAATGTCGTGGCGCCCCATAACTTTGTCTTAATAACCCGATATCGACACCCCGTCGTGGCATTTCGCCCCAAAACGCACCCTAAACCTGTGAACCCCCCACGCGATTGAGTTCTGGCCGGAGCATTCGAGCTGTGGGGTACGTGCAAGGGCGGACACTGCTACGAGCATCCCATGGGGTCTTAATGAGCAATTTATCGTGTAACAATATATACAAATAAAGAAAGAGACCACCGACAGCGACCCGTTTATTTCAACATCGTAGTTTTTATTTCAGCTTTGTTGGAAAACAAAACGCAGCTTTCTTGTAAATATCCAGTTTTGTGCGGTGTCGTGTTTTTCGAACGGGGTTGAATACACCCATACAAACAAAACTGTCATGTCGTCAAAATTACAGGGCTTTGTTTGAGAAAACGCTATGACTTTTCTTGTAAATTGACAGGCGTTTATTCACTTTAAGCACCTCAGACCCTCGCGGTCAATCTGTCTTATTTTAAATTGCCAGGATTTGTTGATTAGCGGATCGAGGGCAGAACGCCGCGCCGGGAGGAAGACACCCTCCTTTACCAGAAATTTAATTTTTATTATTCCTAAATAAAGTTTGATGAATGTCCTGTGGTCAGATGAAAACATATCTATATAATATTAGGTAAAATTAATATGATGTGTATAGAAGATCGAACAGTTGTTGAAATTATAAACGGCAGCTGTACCGAAAAGTATAAAATTTATATTTCCGAATGAACCCGAAAACCACTTGAAGATTGATTCTAATTTTAACGAATTTTAAGTAACCGCAGGCGGATTCCCACGGGTGACGGTGCATTTGCAAATTTCTTTGCCCAAAAAGCTGCCGTGCCATTTCAGACAAAGTTTAAAATTGATATTATAATGAAATTTGAGCATAAATTTAAACAAGCACATAGACCAATAGGCCATCGAGAAAAGTTTGTTTGAATTTTTATAGAGGATCCAACAGTTGCAGGCCAAATCTCCTTGCCGCTGTACGACAAGCCACGACCTGTTGGGGCGAATGGTAAAAATAAATAATTAAATCAAGCAAGATCACTTACGAAGACAGTTTTTAAAATTATTATCAACCTTTTAAAATTATAGACGATGCAATTCCGCTGTTATAAATTATAATTTTCAAGAAATATTTAATTTAAAATATAGAGTTGCAGGCCAAATCTCCTGGCCGCGGTACGACAATCCACGACCTGTTGGGGCGAATGATAAAAATAAATAATTAAATCAAGCAAGAGCACTTACAAAGACAGTCTTTTAAAATTATTATCAAGCCCTTAAAATTATAGACGATGCAATTCTGCTGTTATAAATTATAATTTTCAAAAAATATTTAATTTAAAATATGGAAGCGTGACGACACAAGAGTGAAATAGCATTCCCCTAGACACCTTAAAATCCGTAGCGGTTCGTGGCCTAGCGGCATACACCGATGCCGCCCAAATGTGGATACGAACGTAGAGGGTTCAAATCCGAGTCGGCCAGAGATTTTTTTTAAAATAAAAATTTATCCTGTGAATACAAGAGAGACAGCCAACACCCAATGAGTAGAAGAGAGACAGTTTTACCAATTGAAATTAAAAAATTTGCGCGAAAATTGAAATTAAAAATGGCAGCCGCGTAATTCCGGAAGCAAATTAAAAACGGTTGTTGCGTAATTTAATCAGTAGCTAATGCGTAATTTAATCAGTAGCACATATGAAAATTAATTAGAGCACTCCGAGAAATTAGTTAGGTCATTTAATTTGATTCGCGATTTTAATTGACCTAATTAATTTGATATCAAAAACAAGGTGTCCGTATACTACTTACCGGCAATAAAATACAACAATACTGATTATTGTACAGATTCAGAAAAGTGTCTGATAATGGCAGAGCATTTGAAAAACGTCTTTACTGTTAATGTTACACTTGAAAACATCGAATACACCAGAGAAATTGAAACATTAGTAAACAACCACACTCCACTTATAAATAATAACGATGAAATTGCTACCACAACAACGTCGGAAGTAAAAGAAATTATTAATAAGATTCCCAAAAAGACCTGGACATGATCAAATTCCAAACATCCTACTAAAAAATCTCACGCCGAAAGCTTTGACATATCTAGCAACAATATTCAATATCTGTCTAAGTATTGGTTACTTCCCGACATCTTGGAAGACAGCTGAAATAATTATTTTTCATAAACCAGGAAAAAATAAACATGACCCGAATAGTTACAGACCCATATGTCTTTTGTGCACTCTTTCGAAGGTCCTAGACAAAGTAATACTGGTTAAATTAAATAAATACATTGCAGACCAAGAAATGTTACCTTCTTTTCAATTTTGATTTAGACCATTATACTCAACAACACACCAGCTGTTAAGAATAACCAAAATAATCGTCGAAGAATTTGAACAGAAACAACACACAACAGTTGTTTTCTTAGACTTAGCCCAAGCCTTTGACCGAGTGTGGCTTAAGGGTTTAAAATATGTATAAAACGATCGAATTAAATTTTCCAAACCAAACCAATCTTATACATTCGTTCGTACAGAAGGTGTCAGAATAAATTCCACGCTCTCAGAACCAAAATCTATTGCAGAGGAGTCCCACAAGGGTCGTCTTGGGACCAATACTCTTCAACATACTTTTACATGATATACCGCCCGCAGACGATGGCTTTATTGCAATGTACGCAGATGACACTGCAGTACTCTCACAACACGCAGATGTAGCACAAGCTGCTAAAACACTCCAAAATTGTTTAAATCGTCTTCTAACTTGATTCAATCGCTGGAATATTAAAATCCAGTAAAATGTGTCACCAAGATATTTACACTTCTTAGACCAGTTGATCCCATCCCGAACCAATAGTTATACATGATCAAATAATAGCGCGGAATCCATCAGATCGCGCAGTTAAATATCTTGGTTTATATCTGGACAGGCGATTAACGTGGAGCTTGAATAGTAACCAGAAATTACAGGAATGTTACGCCAGGTTTGCAATACTATATTCCATACTCAACAAAAAATCGCATTTAAAAATCGAATGTTCCAAAATGCTATACCAAGGAGTTATACGCCTTATAATAATGTATGCCTGTGTAGTTTGGGGCATGGCAAGCAAAACAAATATTAAAAAGATCCAGACACTTCAAAAAAAGGTATTACGAATAGCAACAAATGCCGAATGGTATGTCTGTAGCTCGCAACTTCACCGTGAGCTAACGATCCCCACCGTAGAGGAATATATTAAAATGACGACCAAAAAGTTCCTCACTAACATCCAAAACTGTCCTTTAGCAATTCATTACGAATTGGGAAAAAGATCAACGACCACCAGATTGAAACCAAGATTACCACAAGACGTTTTATACTCAGACAGTGATTAAGTGAAACAATAGCGTAATAACTCTCTTAAAAACCTTATATGGTGCTATATTCATGAGTGAACTGTATTATTAACAATACTGTGAACAGCCCTAGTGAGCTTAGTCAGTTAAACTCTAATTTAAAAAAATACCTCGTAAACCACGTTGCCCTTGACACCTTGGAGTATGTAGCAATAACAATGAAACAATAACAATGGAAATGTAGTTTTTATTAAACTTTAAATCAGGAACCAGCACGAACGTGCACAGCCGTCGGCCATTCCTCTAACACTAACTGACTCTTACCAACCTAAACTATTGGCGCGAATTTTAAAATCTTAGATCTATCCTAATACAGCTCGGCCGATCCTAACTCATCGTCGTCCTCGACGGAGTTGTCAGATTCGCTCTCACTGTCAATTTCCGTACTCCATAATTTCATTCGACCTGGATCAAAAATCCCTTCAAAAGGCACTGGGGAAACTTGAAATCCTTCGATATCAGCAATTAGATACCTATCGTTCAATAAAATTTTACGGACAACATATGGTCCCTTATATTTTGGTAGCAACTTTTTATTTACCCCTGGGACCGTGACGGTATTTTTGATCATTACATAATCACCTTGTTTAAACTGCTTAGCAATTCTATGTTTAGGATCATACATACTTTTGTTATAATCCTGAACTTTCTTATTTTGAACCTGAGCTCTCGCTCTTACAACATTCAAATTAATGCTATCACTACCCAAATACTCATTTTTTTCCAAAAATAATTTTAAATTATCAGTTATTTTACCTTTTTGATTTATGCCAAATAACAACATAGAAGGGCTGGTAACTACTGACCTACAAATTGTATTATTGATTGCATATTCAATTTCACCCAAAACCATATCCCATTCTAAGTTCCGATCTAAATCAATTAATTTTGATAGCATAGGCGTTATAAACCTGTTTATACGCTCAACTAGACCGTTTGATCTAGGTGTAGCAGTAGCAATGAGTACCAAAGAGGCATTTCTTGAAATTATAAATTCCTTAAATTGTTGTGATCTAAAACAACTTCCACGGTCAGAGATAATTCGCCTAGGAACACTATAATTAGCAAAATATCGGGTCAAATGGCCAATGACTTCGTTTGCATTAGTTGTTCGACAAGGAAAGAGTTTGACAAATTTTGTGAACGCATCAACCACAATGAAAATATGTTTATTCTTCTTTTTAGTAGTTTCCAATGGACCGTAATGGTCAATGTGGATTGTGTCAAACGGTTTATTCCCCTTTTCTATATTATGCAACAAACCCTCCGGTTTTCTATTTGGAATTGAAAAGGTTATGCACTTTAAACAATTATTAATATGTTTCTTAACAATTTCACGCAAATTGGGGAACCAATAGGTACGCTTGATTAAATCAATTGTTTTGTCAATGCCTATGTGGCCCATATCATCATGGCAACTTCGAATAACATTATATCGCATAGATTTTGGTACATAGAATAACAAATGATTATTTCCCTTACGGTACACTAAACCATCTCGAAGTTCGAACAACTGGTCTTCACTAACTTCCAATTTTTCCCTAACTTTTGAAATTTCAACATCTTGCATTTGTTTCAACCCTAAAACATGTTCAAAAGTGTTCTCCTCTACAACCAAAATGTTTTGTGCCCTACTTAATGAATAACGCCCATCTACTTATACGCTGATTTATTTCCTTCTTTTGCATTGCTAATTTTAATGAATTACAATCTGTTACGATCTTGAACTTGATCCCATGTAAATAAACGCGGAATCTTTCTAAGGCATACTTAACGGCAAGAGTTTCCAATTCATAGCTATGATACCGCGATTCTGTATCGGTTGTTCATCGGCTATAATAAAATACGGGATGAAATTTATTATCGTCACTCTGCTTTTGTACAAGTATTGCTCCAAATCCGTGTGAGCTCGCATCACAGTGTAGTTCGGTCTCTAGTTTCGGACAATAAACAGACAATAAAGGCATTTCGGATAACCTTGACTTCAGTTCCCTAAATGAATCTAATTCAATCTGACCCCAACTAAACTCTAGATTTTTCTGCAACAATGAATATAATGGTTTTGCCAATAATGCGAAGTCTTTGATAAATCGCCTAAAATATGATCCATTCCAATAAATCTATGAACTTCATGAATATTTTTTGGTATAGGATATTCGGCCACTGCGCTAACATTATCTGGATTAGGGCGTATACCATCCTGACTAATCAAATATCCTAGATAGAGAATCCTCTTTTTCAAAAATTGACATTTATCTATACGCAATTCTAACAAATTCTGTGCCATAAGTGTAAACACACTTTTCAAAATTTCTAGGTGTTCATCAGTATCCTCTGTGGCTACCAGCAAATCATCAAAATAAATCAAAATTTTACCGTCCCTTAAGAGATCAGCAAATATTAAATTAACATATCTTTGAAATATTTGTGGCGCTGTGTAAATGCCAAACGGCATGCGCAAATATTCATATTGCCCGAAGGGCGTTACAAATGAAGTATAACGTACAGAGTCCTCAGCAACTTTAACATGGTGGAAACCATTCTTCAAATCCAAAGATTAGAAATATTCGCTCTCACTGTCAATTTCCGTACTCCATAATTTCATTCGACCTGGATCAAAAATCCCTTCAAAAGGCACTGGGGAAACTTGAAATCCTTCGATATCAGCAATTAGATACCTATCGTTCAATAAAATTTTACGGACAACATATGGTCCCTTATATTTTGGTAGCAACTTTTTATTTACCCCTGGGACCGTGACGGTATTTTTGATCATTACATAATCACCTTGTTTAAACTGCTTAGCAATTCTATGTTTAGGATCATACATACTTTTGTTATAATCCTGAACTTTCTTATTTTGAACCTGAGCTCTCGCTCTTACAACATTCAAATTAATGCTATCACTACCCAAATACTCATTTTTTTCCAAAAATAATTTTAAATTATCAGTTATTTTACCTTTTTGATTTATGCCAAATAACAACATAGAAGGGCTGGTAACTACTGACCTACAAATTGTATTATTGATTGCATATTCAATTTCACCCAAAACCATATCCCATTCTAAGTTCCGATCTAAATCAATTAATTTTGATAGCATAGGCGTTATAAACCTGTTTATACGCTCAACTAGACCGTTTGATCTAGGTGTAGCAGTAGCAATGAGTACCAAAGAGGCATTTCTTGAAATTATAAATTCCTTAAATTGTTGTGATCTAAAACAACTTCCACGGTCAGAGATAATTCGCCTAGGAACACTATAATTAGCAAAATATCGGGTCAAATGGCCAATGACTTCGTTTGCATTAGTTGTTCGACAAGGAAAGAGTTTGACAAATTTTGTGAACGCATCAACCACAATGAAAATATGTTTATTCTTCTTTTTAGTAGTTTCCAATGGACCGTAATGGTCAATGTGGATTGTGTCAAACGGTTTATTCCCCTTTTCTATATTATGCAACAAACCCTCCGGTTTTCTATTTGGAATTGAAAAGGTTATGCACTTTAAACAATTATTAATATGTTTCTTAACAATTTCACGCAAATTGGGGAACCAATAGGTACGCTTGATTAAATCAATTGTTTTGTCAATGCCTATGTGGCCCATATCATCATGGCAACTTCGAATAACATTATATCGCATAGATTTTGGTACATAGAATAACAAATGATTATTTCCCTTACGGTACACTAAACCATCTCGAAGTTCGAACAACTGGTCTTCACTAACTTCCAATTTTTCCCTAACTTTTGAAATTTCAACATCTTGCATTTGTTTCAACCCTAAAACATGTTCAAAAGTGTTCTCCTCTACAACCAAAATGTTTTGTGCCCTACTTAATGAATAACGCCCATCTACTTATACGCTGATTTATTTCCTTCTTTTGCATTGCTAATTTTAATGAATTACAATCTGTTACGATCTTGAACTTGATCCCATGTAAATAAACGCGGAATCTTTCTAAGGCATACTTAACGGCAAGAGTTTCCAATTCATAGCTATGATACCGCGATTCTGTATCGGTTGTTCATCGGCTATAATAAAATACGGGATGAAATTTATTATCGTCACTCTGCTTTTGTACAAGTATTGCTCCAAATCCGTGTGAGCTCGCATCACAGTGTAGTTCGGTCTCTAGTTTCGGACAATAAACAGACAATAAAGGCATTTCGGATAACCTTGACTTCAGTTCCCTAAATGAATCTAATTCAATCTGACCCCAACTAAACTCTAGATTTTTCTGCAACAATGAATATAATGGTTTTGCCAATAATGCGAAGTCTTTGATAAATCGCCTAAAATATGATCCATTCCAATAAATCTATGAACTTCATGAATATTTTTTGGTATAGGATATTCGGCCACTGCGCTAACATTATCTGGATTAGGGCGTATACCATCCTGACTAATCAAATATCCTAGATAGAGAATCCTCTTTTTCAAAAATTGACATTTATCTATACGCAATTCTAACAAATTCTGTGCCATAAGTGTAAACACACTTTTCAAAATTTCTAGGTGTTCATCAGTATCCTCTGTGGCTACCAGCAAATCATCAAAATAAATCAAAATTTTACCGTCCCTTAAGAGATCAGCAAATATTAAATTAACATATCTTTGAAATATTTGTGGCGCTGTGTAAATGCCAAACGGCATGCGCAAATATTCATATTGCCCGAAGGGCGTTACAAATGAAGTATAACGTACAGAGTCCTCAGCAACTTTAACATGGTGGAAACCATTCTTCAAATCCAAAGATTAGAAATATTTTTTCTTTCGTAATGAATCTAACTGATCATCGATCAATGGTAACGGGAAATGATCAGGTACAATAAGTTTATTTAGTTCTCGGTAATCAATGCATAAGCGCGTTTCTCTCGTTTTCTTTTTGGTTAAAACAATTGGGCTGCTGTACTCAGACCTGCTTGGGCGAATAATATTCCTTTCTAATAGCTCATCTACAATTTTGCGAACATTCTCCTTCTCAACACATGACAATCTACGCGGATTAAAATAAAATGGCTGCTTTTTTTTAAGATTAATGTGCATTTCATAGTCAATTGAAGGAACATTGGGTCTTTCAGCAAATTTATAGTATTTGTCAAAAACATCAACAAACTTTCTCCCTGTCTCACAATCTAAACTTTGTTCTATATCCAAATTATCTTTAGAATCAAACATTACACTCGTATGATCAATGTGCATAATTTGAAAATTGCTACTACTCCCTTCACATTCAATTAGGTTTGTTTGAGATTTCTTAATGCTAATATCATTTCTAAATGTAATATCTAAATTTGAATTATTTATGAAATCTCAGCCTAGAATACTACCAAATTTCATTGTATTATTAGGTACAACATGAAACTTAACTAACATATCAATATCGTTTACCTTTATTACAGTAGTAAATGTTCCCAACACCACTAATTGTGAACCATTAATACCTGAGAAATTTCCTGAATTTGGCGTATCATTATAATACATACTGGGTACCAACTTAGATTTTATTAAACTTATTGGACTACCTGTGTCTAACAATGCTAGGTACTGACATGCAATTAGTTACCGTGTTATCCTCGTTATCAATTAACTCAAATTTAAAAGGCAATGTATACCTAGGAATACTGCTTGGAGTTGCTGTAACCTGATCGGAGGACTGAAGTACCATAGTTGTGCTGTCAGCTGCGCTTCTCGTAGTAGTCGGCTGCTCTACGGGCTGCCCTCTGGTGCAATTGTCAATTTTATGCTCGGAACTCCCACAGCGGAAGCAGTCTCCTCTGTTTCGCTTAGGCTTTGGACAATTAACGGAGAGATGGCCATATTCGCTGCAATTGAAACACCGTACCGCAGGTTTAGCTGCTACGTTGGTTTCTTGAATCGTTGCTGTAGAAGTGACTGGTCGTGGGCCCTTGCTGCTAACAATACAGCCTCCTGTCTTGTTGGCTACATTGGTTCCCCTATCGGAAGGGGTTACCTTGCTCATTATTTTGAATAACCCTGCTAAAGTTTGGAAGTCTTGCATCCGGGCCTGTGATTGCAGTACTGGTTTGTCCATCGCATCAATAATATAATTAATGAGATCTTCTTCCGGCAAATTTAATTTATTGCCTAAATTCACCTTGTCGTGATAGTACACTGGGAACTTTTCGAATTTTTTCCATCTTGGTGCTTCGAATTTGCACATCAAAGCTATTTTATCTTCTCTAATTTTAAACATATCCTTTAATCCATGTTTTAGTTGATTGAACGTAAACGCTGCATGCTGCGGCTTTGAATAATACCATTTCAGAGCCGTTCCAGTCAATTTCCCAATTGTTATGACGTTTATAACTTCGTCAGACACCTTATATGTGTTTCGAATAATATCTAATCGACTAAACCAATTTTCGATACACTCGTCTTTATTACCAGCAAAGCTGGGTACCAATGCACTTATTTCAGAATTTGTGAACTTTTCTTTCGGTGGAACTGCATTAAAGTGTGGCGTCGGAGTAGGAGCCACGGCGCAGTTCGTTGAACCGCTCGGATTGTTACCTCAATTAACTCCTGAAGAGACACATTACCGGTGGCGGCGTTCGCTGTCGTCTCTTCGGTTGAAATATTTGCTTCCGATGGTGGATCACTCATAGTAACGTAGTTGTCGTCCGATGCCGGAGCACAATCAATTTCGGTCTCACAATGTTGCGTGAATTTCACACCAATCCCTTTAGCCTTCTAGTTCTTCTAATGCAACTAATTCCTCGATCCCCCTTATCCCACTTCTGAGACTGTAGCAATAACAATGAAACAATAACAATGGAAATGTAGTTTTTATTAATCTTTAAATCAGGAACCAGCACGAACGTGCACAGCCGTCGGCCATTCCTCTAACACTAACTGACTCTTACCAACCTAAACTATTGGCGCGAATTTTAAAATCTTAGATCTATCCTACTACAAGTATTTAGCTTGTTTGCATCATAACTCACGTTACCCTTAACACTTTGAGATATAATAAATAACACACACGTTACTTATAATTACTTAACTCACTACCGTGGCATAAATACTTTAGCTGACTCATAATTAATTTATCACTTTGGCTTTTCACAACTGCCAATACAAGATTTATGTTATTTGGTATCTATTGAGTTCTTGAATAATTTTGTATACGGAACTCGTGTGTTATTGCAAATAACACACTTGTGCCATAAATGACTATTAATATACAACAAAAGTGCATGGACGACCTTCGCGAAGATCGTCATCAAACGTTGGTCCTCCACGCTTGAATTCTGCGAACCATTTGTAAACCGTAGTTTTGGATGGTGCTTCATCCCCAAATAACGAACTAAGTTTTTCTACACATTGCCGATGCCGCGGTGTTAAACCGTATCGAAAATCATAAAAGATCACACAATTATTACTCTGTTAAATTCTGTTGAAACGAAACTGCTCGGTTTGAAATCGAACTGTTAACTGAATTATAGATTTAAAACGTTAAATTTTACGAATATGACAATTGCAGAACGCTGACAATGTAAGGAGTACTCGATTCCGCGAAGTTTAGCAGTGTACCTCGTATTTCATTAAAAATCGTTATGGTACGATTCGTTAGCTAACTATTTATAATCGTTCGGAAGGTCAACTAAGATGTTGCGAACGATTTGGACAAAAATGTTATTTTGTAACCATCATCGTTACGCATTAACCTTTAATGCTTTTTCGGAATTATAATCTTTTGATTTTAGGATGAATAGGGTACCTGCAGCGTACTTCAGTGTTGATAAATTAACTGTTTTTGACAGTTGACATTTTTAAATGTGACTGTGTATTTCAAATTTCAATTAAACTGTCTTCTTATCTATTGGGAAAATTTTCAAAAATCAAAAGCAGTGAGGTGGTAAATTTCTTGAACCAATGGCTGAAGATGAAAACAAGAGTGGCTGGAGCGGAAAGTGCACCACAACAGAGCTGGGCAAATTACTTTTAAAAAGTAATAAATTACTAATTACCAATTACCACCCAATGCAGTAATTTAATTACCAGAGGTTCAATTACTCGCAGGAAATAGTAATTCAATTACCAATTACGTAGTAATTGTAATTGTACAACTTCAATTACTTTCAATATAAGTTATTGTCAAATATGTATTCTATTTAGTAGAACTTTTTTGCAAGTTGCAACTATCATTAGTTGTGTTGATTCGTAATCGTAATCTAAAAATGCTTAATTACTTTTTTTTGAGACAAAGGAAGTGTTGGATTAACCCCAAAAATTCGAAATTGAGTTTTCAATACATCTTCACGTTTTAGAGTCCTCTGAACCCAAAAAACATGTTTTTGTTCATTGGTCTGTCTGTCTGTGTGTGTGTCTGTCTGTATGCCTGTGAACAGAATATCTCAAAAACTAAAAGAGGTATGGCGTTGAAACTTCATATAGAAGTTTTGTGTACTATGTAGATGAGACAGCAAGCTTTTGAAGAAAATCGCGTAACCAGAAGTCGGTATTTACTCTTGTGATTTTTCAGTTTTTTTCCGATTTTTTCAAAAACTGCTCTAACGATTTTTTTCAAACTACGTTTTTATTACATTTTGAATGCGTATTGATGTGAGATAGGTAATTTTTCAGTTGAATACCTCTAAAATGGGCTTCTTTTGTTTTTTCCTATTTTTTTATTAACTCCTATTTTAAATAGAACACCCAGTATATTATCACATTTTTTAATTTAGTTTAAAATTTTAGAGAAAATCATACGACACTCATTAATGACCAATAGAAAAATTAGTTCACGAGCCGTATCCAAGACAACAAAAGAATTTCTGGGAAATTTTATGTAGGTAGACATTACTTCTTTTTAGGGTTTGTGTCGTTACGATTTTCTTACCGAATCTCCATTCGAGCATTAATTCATATCCGGAAATTATTTTTCGTGCATTCAACAACGTTCGAATTTGCCCTCGCGTCCCGCTCGGGCAAATTAATACGACGTTGTTGGAACGCACTCAAAAAAATGTCCGGAAAGAATTAATGCTCTTATGAGATTATATGTGAAAATTTGTCTGTTGCACTAACACTCTATTTTGTACGGTTTACGTAGAATTTGTAATTTTTGCAAAGTTTTTGACAAACGCTTAAAAATTAAAAATCAAATCTATGACTAATTATAAGATCACTGTAAAAGGAAGTTGTGTGAGTGTATCACACCAGATTTTTATTATGTTATGTTAACTATAGTAACCTACATACTTTATCACTCTTGAAGGTTTTTTGATAGTTAAATCTTGTAGCTACATGCACCGTTCACCAAAACCAAACGTTTTTAGTTTGTTTTGATGTAAAATGTAAGTAAATATATATATTCAAGGATAACAATTATACAGGGTGTCCCAAAAAAATGGGACACCGATTTGGCATAGATTCCTTAGGCTATAATAAACCGATTAAACCTAATATACCTTAGTACATACAAAGTCAGAGGCAATGTGATTACTAATTAATCAACTATCCTGGTTTTCATCATATAAATAAAGGAGAACGATCCAAACTTGCGTGTCCGTCACGACAATTGCAGACGCGATGTCCCCCATTTGCGTTTGCATTCATTTTGCCGTCGACTCGATTTTGTGACCGGGGCGGAGCCCCGAGCGCCCCTTGGAGAGGGGCGGAGCCCCGTGGGCCCCTTGGAGAGGGGCGGAGCCCCGATAGCCCTCTTGGAGAGAGACGAAACCCCGAGGGCCTTTTGGAGAAGACCCCCTTGGAGAGGGCGGAGCCCCGTGAGCCCTCTTGGAGACGGGCGGATCCCAGAGGGCCCCCTTAAAAAGGGACGGAGCCCCGTGAGCCCGAGAGGCGAATTGTCGAGGGCCCCTTGGAGAGGGGAGAAGCCCCGATAGCTCCTTTAAGAGGGGCGGAGCCCCAAAGTTCGTCTTGGAAAGGGGCCGAGCTCCGGGGGCCCTCTTAAAGAGGGGCGGATCCCCGGGGACCCTCTTCGAAAGGGGTGAAGCCCCGACGGCCCCCTTGGAGAGGGGCGGAGCCTTGAAAGTCCCCTTGAAGAGGGGCGGAGCCCCATGAGCCCCCTTCGAGAGGAGCGGAGCCCGGATGGCCCCTTGAAGAGGGGCGGGGCCCCAAGGGCCCCCTTGGAGAGGGGCGGAGCCCCGTGAGCCCCCTTAGAGAGAGGCGGATCCCCGAGGGCCCCATTAGAGAGGGACGAAACCCCGTGAGCCTCCTTGGAGAGGGGCGGATCCTCGAATTCTCCATTTTCAGCAATTATTCTCTCTTCAAATGATAACAGATCTCCTTTAGATGGTTAACATCAATTAAAACTTGCACGGGTGGTTATCTACAAATAACTCCCGTTTTATCAAAAAACTGTTTTAAAACGGTGATACTGAAACTAACAATAATGGTTTTCAGTTGAAAACGTCTGTTACTAAAGTATGACTACAAATACCTGTGTAAACTGCAGGAGTCGTCTGTACCGCATTCACTCCATTTGTTACACTGTGACAGGATTTTCATGTGCATTTTTTTAACGGTGCCAGTGACATTTAGTAACAAAATATTACTAAAGTCAAAATTATTGCTTGGTTGAAATTTATTTTGCATTCGTAGTTACTTAATTTTTGTGTATAAAATAACACAAGTGTATATCAATGATGACACAATATTTATTTTGATGCTTAGGCCGTGTTCAGTAACTGAGCTACTTTAGATAATTTATAAAATCTCAATGACTTATTTTGACATTAGTAACTTTTTGTAACTAAATATGCGTACACTGCTAAAAATATTTAATAGGACATTGAAACGACTCTTAATGGCGGATTTTAAAACAGCCAATCAGAAACAGGACCAAAACTGACCACACTGTCATTAATATAGACACTGTACTGTGTACCTGTCAACACGTTAGTTCGTGGTGTGTATTTTTGTGATATTTGTGTGGTGTATTTCGTGTGATCTGCTGTCATCCATGTTGTCTCGAGATGGTAACCATTGTTCCTTTTTCGCCTTCTGTTGGCATGAAACCGGTGACACCAATAACTCGGCAGAAGCCATGAGATTAAGAATCGAAAAATCGATGTAAGATCGAGAATCGAACTGATCTAGAAAATTGGCGAGGTTTTTCAAACTTGGCATCTCGAGGCACATACGATGACGTGCTGATCGTATGGGACTTTTTTGACGTGTTTTTTTTAGATCATGTCTACAATTAGTAGTGCAATGGCTCTTCTTGGAGCCTTTCAACGGTTAGGTGAAAGCAGTGAGCTTCCACCTCACCACGTGAACGTTCCTCTTGGTTTAGAGGACGGGTATTTCCCTATTTCTTCCTCCACAAAAGAACCCTCTGCTTTCTGTCATGCGAAATGTTGTGTTTCCTGAGATTGTGTAACAAGTGTGTAACAGAACAGAATGGCCCTACGTAATAGGCCTAAAAATGGTGGTAAATTGAATAGGATAGACCGAGCAATAGCGTGCGCAGCCCCGTTTATATTTAAATATCTTTGAATGCAGCTGAATACAAGAGATAACCTCATCATAAAATGTAAAATTGTATAACTCTGGACTAAAACGTCATTTTCTCCCTAGCATGATTACAATTGATTAGGTACTGTTCGCGCTAAGGGTACGTTTATGCTGCAGCCTCGCTGCTTGTACATCGCCGAGCTGTGCACATGGATGCCTAGCGATGGTGAACCAAAACTAGCATTCTTTATTGTGGCATTTATCCTACAGCAGCGCTGCTCGCCTCCCTGCACGCTGCTACCCTCGCCACAGCGATGATGACAAACTAGTTTCATTTTCGAGCTTGGACAATCGCCTGACATCCCTAAACTTGCACTGTGATTGGTTCCTTCAAAGTTCCTCACCCCACCCGCAGTCAACCCTAATACTTATTCCTCTCGTGTTGCATTACAAACCGTACGGTGTTAATATAAGCAATATAGTGTTTATACAAGTATGAGTGACGATTTCAGGCAGAACTTATACAGTGAATTTATTTTAATGGTTAACATAGCAGTTTCGTTTCTATGCTAGCATTTAATCATACAGGTCACTTCCATAGTATCCAATGAAATCAATAAATTAAAGCGTTTATTTTAAGAGTTAACATACGAATTTGAATTAGGTAGCCTACTTGCTAATAAGAAACTTTCATTTTGTTACCGGAATGTAGGTATGCAACTAAAAAGTAGATACGTAGGAACAACTTGTGTGTTGTATCTTTTCTTCAGTGGTATACATTAGGATAACTTGTAATTGTCTTTTTGACAAGTAATAATTCCCATGTTAACTCGTAAAATACACGCTCTAATCTATTGGTCTCATTTGTAACTATGGAAATGACCTGTATGATTGAATGGTGGCATAGAAACGAAACGCGTATGTTAACTATTAAAATAAATTCCCTGTATCAGCTGGTTTCGAACGCAAAGCTATTTAGGACCAACAGCATGCAGAACACCACAACATATTCAAATTGGATAAATTATGGAACGACGTTGCAAACCACATTTTTGTCGAAAATGAATCGCTATCACTGTCAGATGGTGAGGAAAACATGCTTGCTTAAAGCAAAGGCTTCAACAACCAATAACCGAGCACCACTAGTCCTCTCATTCCAGCATGACACAATAGTGAGCAGCTGCAGGTAAATGGTCCCGGCCATCATCACAGCTATATGCCACCAGCGAGGGGCTTGGGCGAGCATCCATGTGTCAGCAGTGATGCTGCAGCATAAACGTACCCTAAGGCTGGAGAATTAAACTACATCCGCGGTTAGGAATAATACATTTTCCTCCCTAGTAATACAAATAGCTATAAAAATGTGTTAGGTAACTTTTGAAATTTTAAAACAAAATATCAATTTGGTGTTGATCAGGGACTATTGAAAGTTGACAGGTGACTGATAAACCTAGCTGAAAACCGCTGATTGAAATAAAAATTTGTACATCAGATACAAAAACAAAAGACATTTGCTCAAGCACGTAACAATGAAGTCATTTTTACATTCAAGAGACCTTTATACCATGTGTTCAAAAAGAAATTACATAAGGGTTGGTCGTGGTAAATAAAACTAATATCGACAGCAAGCTTTAGAAACAGAAATTTTTAGAATTTTTAATCAGGATATCAGCGTATAGCATAAACTTATGACAGCAACAACAGTGATGACAGTTAATGAATTCTAAAGCTTGCTGTTGACATTACTTTTGTATTCCATGGCCAACCCTTATGTAATTTGTTTTTGAACACACCCTATAAGAAACGGATAAAAATGCGTATTTCATAAAATTACTGTCAACGCTCTGCAATTATTGCTCAGATTGCTTTCATATTTTTACTTCAAACTTCAAAATCTTAATAACATCTTTAATAATACCTATTGATTTTAAGTTTAGGGCAAAAAAATATCTGACATTACGTAAATTGGGTCACTATGCACTGTTCTTTTAAAAGCTAAATGGAATTTTGTGTAAAATCAGTAAGAATCCAATATTTGAATGCCTTGTAATTAGCATGAGGGTTTTGTATGCTTCGTCCGTCAATGCAGCAACCTGTATAACGTAAAGAAGTAATGTTGGATAAGCTGAGCGGAATTATAAGAAAGTCACGATTTATATAAGACACTATTCCAGATTTTTAATAATAATCGAAGCTAACAAGCTGCAGCAGTCCGTAAAAATTATGCACTAGGTGCCAGTATACAAAGCAGTATACAGAATGCTGCAGGCTACTAGAACTATTGCAAAAGCAAAGAAAATATGCATGTGGCCGTCGTGGTGTTTAACAAACGAACAATCAATGTACGATAGCGGTAGGTCGTTACGATCATTATAAATAGAAGGTATATATTCGATTTTTTAATTTTTTAAATACAATTACGGCCATATGACGCAAAGTCCCCTTGCTTTTGCTATGGTCCTAGTTGATTGCCGCAATCTGTATGACCATTATACGGCAAGAAAGCGACAAAGAATAGATAATTTACAAAATGTTCAATGCAAGAATGCGGTAAACTTATGCGGCGTTTTAAATTGTATTAGTACCATACCCCATACTGCATTTTTGAGTCAACCAGGCATGGAATTTGGCAAATAGGTAGATTTTATCTATGCATTTTACGTTATTTAAATGTTATCGGATTTTGGCCGTTTAGTTCAATTCCTTACTGAAAAATGTAATTTTCTGGACTTTTAACGCTTGTTACACTTGCAGGGCAGTATAACGCTATACTAGTGCTTCATTTAAAAAAAGCAAATTGAAATGAATAAATAGTTATTATGAACCAATATCGTCTAATAAATCTATTTTAAATTATATTTTTACCGTAGGTATTGTAAAATCTGTAATGTACTTACCGCAAATATAGTTTTAGCGTCTTGCACAATAAATATTAGTATCACTAATACAAGCTACAGATCATATCTACATACACGCACCAGAGCTCGTGCACGCGTCATACAAAATGCAAAAATTGCTGTTATTCGCCTCGTCCGAGAAAATAATAAATTATGCTTATATTGAACCCGGAATACCCTATTGCGATTTGCTTAATATGTAACTTAATAAGACCTTATCTTATTTTTTGCGTTCTGGAAATTTGGTACCCTATCGAGGTCAGTAATTCAGTAATTGAAGTACCACAAAGTAATTTAATTACCTTGAGTAATTTCAATTACCACAGGTAATTCAAATACTTGTAAAGTAATTTAAATACTTTAGAGTAATTTAATTACAAAAAAGTAATTGAGTAATTAGATCTAGTAATTAATTACTTTCAAAAAGTAATTTTTAAGTACTTTTTAACAAAAATGGAAATTCTCAATTACAATTACAAAAAAAACAAAAATGAATTTAATTAGTAATTTAATTACAAAGTAATTAATTACTGCCCAGCTCTGCACCACAAAGATCACTGCTACATTTCTAATAAATCTTATAGAATAATTTAAGCTAGGTGTTCCAATAGAATTTGAAAATTTGATGAAGGCTATTGCTGACTTCACTTTGTGAAACGGTGCAGTGCTGATGTTTAGCTACTGATTTCTGATAGCTGCCTTTTGCCAAAGATGTAAGGCTGTGATGAACTGTAAAAAAAATAAAGAATATGCAACTAGTTTAACATAATTCAGCCTATCTTACAACTGATGGGATTTTTGTAACTCATAGGTATATATGTGTTGATAATTCCAAATACGATGCTTTGTGGTTTCTGTAATTAACCTATACATGTTTCTAATGTTTTTTTTAGAATAAAACAGGATAACTTTTGCCCCTCAAATATCTGGTCATGCTCGACTTATTTCAGGCACAATATAGTTACCATTTATATAAAACATCTGTCAAGGGCTTTACTAGGAACTCGCCTCGTAAGTGGCAGATCTGAAATAAAACATTCTAAAATATGAAAGAAAAAAAAATCTGTAAAGGGCTCTACTCACACCTTTCCTCGCAGGTGAACGTTGTGACACAAAATACTTTTAAAAATCAAAGGAAACTAAAAGGATTCTTACATTTTTAATAATACTAAAACATTAAAAGGAAACACTTGGTAATGCGAATTACATCAATTTTCAAATAAAAAACATCGGCGCTGGAATTCAAATGGCAGCAGCCAATAGACAGACAGATGAACATACAGACAAACAGACGAAATAGAGAAAACCTATCTTGCGTCATCTAGGAACACGGAGACGTGAAGATCTGAAGGTGATGTTATCACTATTATACAACTCAGTATAAATTTGGCCAATAGTAATTGAGAATTTCACTTAGTTACAAAGTATAGATAAACGGATATACCCTTGACGACGTGGTATAATCACTTCGGTGTTTCGGTGGGTCCAACAAAGCAAAAATAATGGATAATAATAATCTAGAGCCATGATGTAATAACTGTCTATTGCAAATTCGAGGTTATCAGTTTAGGTTTTGCGTCAGTTTTGACACAAACTGATGCAAAACCTAACCTGATAACGTCGAATTTGACATAGACTTACAGTGCCACCAACATAAACAGTGCCACTAACACAAACAGTGCCAACCTAAGAAATAAAATAATTTATTATTATCGGTCTATTCATTATATAATCGTAACGAATACCACTCGAGCAATCGAAAATAATGATTATTTTTCACTCGTAACTCGACGTAATCCTTAAAATACCACTCGAGCTGCTCTCTCGTGGTTTTTCGCAGATTACGTCTCGTTACTCGGAAAATAATCGATTACTTTCGATGCTCTTGTGATATTATAACTGATTATAATACTTTATTCGTCTTTGAAACCATGGAAGTAAATATCTACCTACATTTTTTCTAGCTGCTCCAAAGATTCTAAAGTTATTATGACTATCTATAGCAAATGCATATTACAATAATAATCATGAAAAGAATAAATAAATAAAGTTATTGGTCAAAATAGACTTCCACCTCTCCTTAACGACTTCATTATATTATAAAGTAAAGATTAGGAAACATTACAAAATTGGTGTTCATTGAAAAATCGTTATCGGAACAAGAATCGATTTGTAATTAGTGCTTAACGACATCGCTATGATTTATAAAATAGGCCGCGTAGTTGTATGCAAACACCGAATTGACACTTGAGCACTGACGTTCCTCATGTAATTTAGAATTCTCATGTTGCAGTTAATTCCTGCAAGCAGAACTTCTTCCGTCTACTGACTCTTCAAATTCCCACTTGTCACTATCTGGCGATTTTTGAGCTGTTATAAACCAGATATTGGTCATTATACATAAATATGCAAAATTTTCAATGTTTTTAATTGATGGACTAATTAACTGTGATCTACTCAGAGTACTTTAGGTATCGTTTTTTAAACTTTAACCTGAAGTACCCAGTTAGATACGCCTGTTTTTGTTATGTATTGCTAGTTATGAAGTAGTAACCTTACGATGTAGGCCTACTAGCGCCCGGCCCATTTGCGCCCACCGCCATTTTTGGCCCATTTGCACCCCAGAAGAATGTCAACGGTAATAATTAAGGGCTCATTTGCATCCACGCTTGGAACTCATTAGTCATCAGGACATCGGAACTTAGCCGGCAGTGCGGCCGTCTTCTACTTGCAAATTAGTTATTACAAAAACACTAAATTTAACTTCTATGCGTCTCTGTTGGTACTTTAATGTTTGTCTTTATTTGAGATTTATTTTAAAACTTTAGTAACAGTTGTTACAATGGTGTCAAATCTATTGATTAATAATTCAGATTATTGTACAGATTAGCGCACTTTATCAGCGTGTCAGTGACACCTAGTTTTTGAATATAATGTTATAGGAATTAAACAATATACTAAGTTTTTATACTCGTATTTTATATAGTTCTCCATTCACTTTTAGAAAATAAATGAGGGAGTTACTTAGTAGAGGACAGGACGGATAAGTTAACAAAGGTTGTACCATTTATAACTTTTTTTAATAGTTATTGTCAACTAAGGTCATTCTATTTTATTGAGGCTGATAATGTACTAGATCAGCTGATAATTTTATTGTCAAGATGACCTTCGCAATATTATTATGAAATTGTCGCTTCGTGTTTATTGAATCTGGCAAAAATGACTAAATGCTTCAAAGTAGCTATTATTCGTAACAGACAATACGGCGTCCCAAGAATGTGTTGTTCACTTTTTAATAAAAAATCTAACCAAAATTTTATTCTATGCTTTTTTTAGATTTTGACGCTACTGTTATTGACCTTACAGTTTTTTAATTACTTCCAAAATGTGATCAGGTCTAAGTTAGGATTCAAACGATTTTTGGTGAAAATTTTGTTAAAATTGGTAATTACAGTAGTTTTTTTGTGTCAATCTGCGGAACAAAACCCGAGCCAAACGAAAACATTCTACACATACTCCTATATATTTTTTGAAAATGGGTTTTTTGGATTCGGGGAACGTGAAGAAAAGTCAAGAATTCGCGGTCAGAATTTTACATGATCACAATACTTTCCTTGTACTATATACCTTACACACACATAGTAATGTGTTGGGTAGTATATAGCAGGAAAGTAAGAAGATTAATATTCTTCCTTAAATTTAAGTATTAACTTCCCTTAGCACTTTATCCAGGCTTAGGACTGGCAGCTAACGAAGCATACTTCTGTTATGCTGGCGTGTTTAAAAGTTGTGAAACAGCAAAGCTGAATCTTGCCTTATATTTTATTTTTTATTCGTGTTTTTTTTTAATTTTGTTTGTTAATATATAAGATACTGTAATTTTTCATTTAAATACACTTCCAACATAATAGCCTAAAGCCTCAATAAAATAGAAAGATTTTAGTTGACAATAACTATTAAAAAAAGTTATAAATGGTACAACATTTGTTAACTTATCTGCCCTATCCTCTACTAAGTAACTCCCTCATTTATTTTCTAAAAGTGATTGGTGAACTATATAAAATACGAGTATAAAAAGTTAGTTAGTATACTGTTTAATTCCTATAACATTATATTCAAAAACTAGGTGTCACTAACACGCTGATAAAGTGCGCTAATCTGTACAATAATTTGAATTATTAATCAATAAATTTGACACCATTGTAACAACTGTTACTAAAGTTTTAAAATAAATCTCAAATAAACACAAACATTAAAGTACCAACAGAAACGCATAGAAGTTACGGTAGCTAAGCGAAAAATTGTTAAATTTTGTATTTTTGTAATAACTAATTTGCAAGTAGACTAATGAGTTGCAAGCCTGGACGCAAATGAGACCTTAATTAGTGTAGACATTCTTCTGGGGCGCAAATGGGCCGTAAATGGCGGTGGGCGCAAATGGGCCGGAAGCAAGTAGGCCGACACCAACCTTACATTTCCTGTAATTTACTTTGATTTTATCTTTGATAATAGGCACCTGTAGGAGTTTGGGGCCACTATTACCAAAATGACTATGATTTTGAAGTCGAACGAGTGCAGATCATAGACTACAATCGGTCTATTTATAGAGACGCAAAGGCAGGGCTAGTCTTTCTAAACAGAACGCAGAAAGCATTGAATGGCAGTGTCTATGCTCTAACGGACACGGACAGACTAGTCAACGTATGTATTTTAATATAGATGATATATCAAAATTCTATATACGAACTTTGAGGAATGGTTCCTGGGGTTTAAGCAAACCGAATAAATCCAAACTCAAAACTTGTTATTTTAACAGAATCGATCTTCACGGTTCTTAAAACAACACTTTGAGTGATTTGTTGCATATTCGATGTATAACTTATACCGGGTGGCCATAAATATCTGAGATCCCGGTAGCCATGGAATTAGCTACTTATAAATGTTGGTTAGCATTATATTTCAATTATTATAAGTATTGGTATGAAATGTAATAAAATGCAAATAAGAGAAGGGGAATGTGCCCCGGATTCTGCAGTTTAACCTACGACTCGATTATAAAAATATCCTGTTCTAACTTATTGCAATCTGTAATAATTTTTGACAGATAGGAATTTTAGTTGTGATGACATTAATGACATTTAGTTTAGTTGGATTCATCACTTTAATAAAGGGGTGTTGATTCCAAAGGTAATGTGATATCAGATATTTATGGCCACCCGGTAGTACTTTTTCTATTCGTTTAAAAATGTTTTTATTTTTGTTTAAATTTATTTTTGTCATATGTAACTTCAAATAGCTATGCATTACCTTTACGCACAGGCTTTGTATTATATTTTTTACTCTTAAGCTGCCAAAGACACAAAAATAGAACAAGAAAGATGAAAAATCGACTTCTATCTTTAACAATATTACAGCTGCGTTTGACTAACCCATTAAACATTTACCGTAAAATTTCATGAAAAACAACTTAAAATGGACTGTTTGCTCACCAATCTTCAACGTTTTTGTATATATAAATAAAACACCATCGAAGGGAATACTATTATCAAAAGAAGTAGATAGATTCAACCTTGCCTTAGTAAAAAATGCATCCTTAAATAGCCACGCGCCCCAAAAATCAAATTTTAATTTTCGGATTTTCTTCACATTAATTATACTGTGATATTCGTATTCTGGCGTTATTTATGTGTTACTGCTACCTGAAATGAGGTTGGGCATTTCTTTCAGAATGTTTTATGCAACTGTATGTTTACGAACTTCGCCTGTATACCTGCATACACTTGTCGTTAATTGGTAAATTCGTTGGCGCCCTAATGAGCTTCTTGAAATTAATTGTAGAGTATTTTAAGAATTCCACAAGTCAACTCCACTGGAGCTAATCGGCCGGCAATTGTATCCAAGTAGCCATTAAAGTTATATTTTGGGAGTTTTAGCCAACGAATAGCTTTGTTATGATAACAAGATTTGGCGCCCAATGTGGTGGCCTGTGTGTTTGTAACTGAGCATCAGCACTTGTTTGAAATTTTGAATTGCTAAACTCGTGCAGTAACAAGACATGTAAGAACCAGTATTTTTATATGGTGGATTGTTTCATTTTATAGCTATTAATGATACGTGTGCGTAAACACAAGCTTAAAGTTCGAGGGTGTTATGCAACTCGACTGCGAATTATATTATTAGAATAGTCTATTCAGCGCCACATGTGCCGGCAGTTGCCGCTAATCAGTTGCAAGCTAGCATAACCTAGATTAGATAGCTTTTAGCTTCCTACTTCGTATGATTTGTATGAATCAGTCTTAAGGTATCCTTCTTACAGTAAAGATAGTCTTAAGTTGCTGCTCTTAGTGTAAAGAAGTTATAAGGTAGCCTTAAGCTCCCATGTTTGTAATACTTCATGGTTAAATAAAAGCTTTTTAAAAATTCGTTTCGTTGAGTACCAAACGAAACTGGCGCAGTCTTGTGGATTCGTGGAGGAATTTGGGCATTTCAAAAATTAAATACCCCAAATTCCGCGTATTTTAATACTTTGCCGCGATTACCAACGTTCCGAAGATCCTGAAGCGAAGCCATCGAAGGGACAAGCATCGCCCTGAGGCAAGCCGAAGATCGACCAACCCCCTGGGACCCGCAAAGCCGTAAGGACGAAACAACCCCTGCTGAGCGGCGAAGTCTTCGACGGGACAAACATCGCCCCGGTAAGCGTCGCCGCTAGCAGAACATCCTGATCATCGAGATCACCAGTCCATCGAGGACGCCTGGTTATTGAAACCACCTGGTTATTGAAACCGCCTCCGATCCTAAGAGATCAAGACCAAAGGAATGAAGTAAGAATATTCCAATTATTAATTTTTGTAACTTTACTTGCTACATGCTAGAAGTAAAGAATAAAATCAAGTGAATTTAAATAACAATTTTAAATCATATTAACATAGTTTTTAGAATTTTAATTTTAAGATCAGGCAGGTGCCATATGAGATGAAGGTCTGGTGTGTGCGATAGGTACACTTAATCTTACCAGCTGACTTCGTACCTGTGCGTAGGGTTCCTACCCCTGAGTTTTAGTAACTACCCCTGAGTTTTAGTAACTACCCCTGAGCTAGGTTTATTTTTAAGTACTAACATAAAATAACACCCTAATAAATCGTGACACAAGTTTTGCAACTTTAAATATTCTTGCCGTGTTGTTATTAGAAATCTAAAGATTTGAATATTAATGTCAAGGGACAGATCACGATCACCCCGTGATAGAAATCCTGTACAACCTAGATTACTATTTTTAAATAATAATAATAGAACAAATATGGCAAACCCAGTAGTATTTCCCCCTCATTTTAGCGTATCATTGCTTAATGAAATCCCAACTTATAACGGAAATCCAGCGACACTCTCTGAATTTATACGATCAACAGAGGTAATAACTACTCAATTTTGTACTAATGAACCGAACGATTACATTAACAAACTAATAATCTCTTCAATCAGAAACAAGCTTAAAGGTCAAGCCCTAGAAGTCATTACCGGATATCATTACGATACTTGGAATGAATTAAAAACAGTGCTTATCGAATTTTTTGGAGACCAGAGATCCGAACTAAATTTACTTATAGATTTGACAAAACTAAAACAAAATAAAGATAGCCCTATTGAATTTTTTAATAAAGTCAGAACACATTTAGCTATATATAATTCGAAAGTTTCATTAGGTGACGAAGAACAAGCGATAAAAGATCATAAATTAGAAACTAATAAAGCCTTAGCTTTACGAACATTCATAAGCGGACTAAATGAGAACTTAGGTAGTTTCATTAGAAGTCGAAACCCCAAAACTTTAGAAGAAGCTCTTACAATGATTAAGGGAGAATTAGACATTAGGTACTCTCAAACCCAAAATAATAGACAATTTTTAAATTTAAATCAAAAATCTTCAAAGCCTATAACACAAAACCATAATCCAGCTACACAAAGCTATAATCCGAATTACTTTAACCAAAATTCTCAAGCCCAAAATTTATATACACCCCGATTCAATAATTTTACACCTTATACAATGAGACCGCAATACAGACAACCGCAGTTCAATCCATCGCAGTTCAAACAATCACAGTTCAATCCTAACAGAAATTTTAATCAAACAAGAAATTTTCAAAACCCCCAAAATAATGTTTTTGCACCAAAACCACATTTTAAACCCTCTTTTCGACCAGAACCCATGGAAGTTAGCACAATAAAAAGAAGTGCTACGCAACAACTAACTAACCCGAATAAATTTCGTGCAAACTCCCAAAATATAATAAGACAGTCGAGTCAACCTAGAAATTTTCATTCAGAAGAACTCTTCAATGAAAATGTCATGCCTCAACAATCAAGTTCAAATTTCCCCGAATATGAACAAGATCCCTATTACGAACCAGAAACCTTTGAAAATTGTGAAAACAATTTCAGTACACTAGATCCAACCACAGATTTTTTCTGTTTACCTGAAGGAGATTCGGATGACGAAGACTCCGACGAAACCGTAAATTTTCGTTAACAGCCTCGGAAGTCATAGAAAACTTTAACATCAGCCCAAAATCCAACCTTCCTTATATAATAATACCAACAACTGGAGACAAACTTATGATAGACACCGGCAGTTCTAAAACAATTATTTCCCCCAAATTTGCACAAACATACTTTCCAAATTCAATCTATCCATGTAATTTCGAAATAACCACATCACACGGAACTACTCGACATAACTTTGTAGCAGATTTACCTATTCCAAATCTTTTTAAAGAAGATGGTACTCATACATGTTACTTATTTGATTTTCATAATGAGTATGTAGGACTCATAGGTTCAGACCTACTTTCCAATTTACCCGCAACAATCGACTACAAGTGGATGCATATCCAGACAGAAAGCACCACTGTACCATTTTATTATAACCCTTCTAAAACCAAACAAGAAATTCAAAAAAGAAATGAATGTAACTTTTCCAAATTAAAAACTACTAAAAATTTATTAAAACAAATTATAATACCCCCACGAACAGAGCTATTTGTAACCCTTCCTGCAGTCGGAAGCAATGGTTCAAAATTAGCCCCAAAATTAAATCTTGATAACAATGTCATAATGCCCTCAGCAGTAGTCAAACTTCATAATAACTGGTTTAAAACTAGTCTTATAAATACCTCAAATGAAACAAAACAAATTCATATCTACAACCCTTTATTTTTAGAAGAATATGAAACAAATGATACCTCAATACACATTAATAATTTCAACGTCAATACTTCTGACCTCAATGTAAAACAAATTTTAAATAAAAATTTAGAAGACAATCTGAGACTTAGCCATCTTAATGAAGAAGAAAAAACAACTCTAAATAACTTATGCCATCAGTATAAGGATATTTTTTATTCTCCAGATATACCCCTATCCGCTACCAATTTAACAAAACATCATATCAGAACTAAAACTGACGCACCTATATTTACCAAAACCTATCGATATCCACACGTTCATAGGAATGAGGTAAAAGAACAGATTAATAAAATGTTGAAGGAAAAAATCATTGAGCCCTCGGAATCCCCGTACAATTTCCCCATTTGGGTAGTCCCCAAAAAAATGGACGCATCTGGCAAACAAAAATGGCGAATCGTAATCGATTACCGCAAATTGAATGAGCAAACCATCGGAGACAAATATCCTCTCCCTCGCATTGAAACAGTGTTAGACAACCTTGGTAGAGCCACTTATTTTACAACCCTAGACCTCGCATCTGGTTTTCATCAGATAGAGATAGAAGAAAAAGATCGTGAGAAAACAGCTTTCTCTACAGAGGAAGGCCATTTCCACTTCCGGCGAATGCCCTTTGGTTTAAAAAACGCCGCATCGACGTTCCAGAGAGCTATAAACAATGCCCTAATAGGTTTAACACCCCAACAATGTCTTGTTTACCTCGACGACATAATTATTTACTCAAACTCACTTCAAGACCATATAAACCGTTTAAAGAATGTTTTCAATAGATGCCGAGAATCTAATATTAAAATCCAACTCGATAAATCAGAATTTTTGCACAAATCTGTTAAATATTTAGGACACATAATTACTCCGGACGGAATAAAACCGGATCCATCAAAAATTTCAGCCATCAAAAACTTTCCAGCCCCAAAGACAAGAACAGAAATAAAATCATTTCTAGGACTCTTTGGATACTATAAAAAATTCGTTAAAAACTTTGCTAAAATCACAAAATTCCTAACCGTATGTCTCAAAAAAGATAACAAGATTATACATACACCTGAATTTTTACAAAATTTCAACTATTGTAAACAACTTTTAACAAATGAACCCCTACTTCAATACCCCAATTTTGAAAAGACTTTTGAATTAACTACAGACGCATCTAAATACGCTTTAGGCGCTGTGCTATCACAAGAAGGTAAACCAATTTGCTATGCATCAAGAACTTTGAATGACGCAGAACAACGGTACACCACTATAGAACGAGAACTTTTAGCCATGGTTTGGGCGACCAAACAATTTAGACCGTATTTATTTGGAACTAAATTTATAATGTACACTGATCACAGACCATTAGTCTGGTTAAAAAATTTGAAAGAACCAAATTCTAAACTTACACGCTGGGCGCTAAAATTAGAAGAATTCGATTTTACAGTAAATTACTTGCCAGGAAAACTTAATAAAGTAGCCGACGCCCTGTCGCGCATCCAAATTTACCCCATGTCCATTGAAACACCTGACAGACTAGATACACCTCAACCATTTGACGACAAACAAAGCGTCATGGCTAGTAGAGCTAGTACACCCGATATTGATGAAATATTTAGTACACCTACTATCGTACCACCCGTAACAACAAAACCCCGTTGTAAAATAATCTCCAATGTATTAGTAAATCCAGCCTCGAAAACAATTCATCAAATTGAAGAACCAATATCAAATAACGAAAATGACAATAATTCCCTTGCTGACACTGTACATACTCAACACTCATCTACCCCAGTAATTGACATAGCAGAGAAACCATTGCAACACTTTAAAAATCAAATTGAATTTATAAACGCTAATTTACCGAGAAAAATTCAAATTACAAAATACGACGGCATCACACATTACTCAGTATTTGTTAACGACATGAATAAAGTAGATATGTTCAATAGATTGCTTATCGAACATTGCGAACCAAACACACATTATCATTGTTATTTTTCTGACGACGCCCTTTACTTAGACTTTTCAAATTTCTTAAAAGACATAATTAATCAAAACACACCTAAATTTCACCGCTGTACAACCCAAGTAACTTACATTATAAAACCAGAAGAACGACAAATTCAAATGCAAAATTATCATTTAGGAAAAACAAACCATCGAGGAATAACTGAAACAATCGAACATATTAAACGTAAATATTATTGGAAAAGCATTAGTAGAGATATCACTGACTTTATCAATAATTGTCAAACTTGCAAAATGCAAAAATATAATAGAAATCCGACAAAACAGCCCTTACAACTCACACCCACTCAAAGCAGACCATTTCATACAATACACCTCGATATATTCCGAATTGGCAATAGAAGCTACTTAACCATCATTGATTCTTTCTCAAAATTTGCACAAGCCTATTTTATTAAATCACATAATCTAACCGATGTCATCGAACAATTATTCAAATATATATGCACGTTCACAGCACCTGATACGATCGTTGCTGATGGAGAATTCAATAAACAAATTTTCAAAGATTTTATAGCCATACACAAAATTCAGTTACACACAACAACCCCTCATCATCACCAGTCAAATTCGTTAGTTGAACGCTTACATTCAACCATTATTGAACATTACCGATTATTAACAAATATACCCGAACATCAAAAAATACAATATTGTATCTTGGCATACAATCACACTATACACTCCAATCTTAAACTAACACCATTTGAGATAGTATTTGGACACACGGAAAGCAAAAATCCCTTTGATATTGACTATACGAAATCGTACTATCACGATTATCTGTCAGAACATAAGACAAAAATGAAAAACTTATATAAAGCCCTACAGGACAAACAAACGGAAACTAAAGAAAAACGCAACTTGAAATTGAATCCAACCCGTAAAACTAAAACTTTTAGATTAGAAGATCAAGTATTCATAAAAACCAATTTTAGAAATAAAAAAGAACCAAAATTTACTGGACCCTTTGTCATTTCCCAAATTCTCGAACATGACATTTACGAATTAACACCCGTCAACGACGGACCTAAAATCAAAAGGCATATTAATGAATTATTGCCTTTTACAGATCAATCATCCTCACAATCCTGTGCGCCCTCACAATCCAATATGTGACCGGCGACGTAACTATCAAAAACCTCGAAGACAACCCCGGACTATACCCTTTAAATTTAGGTAACGCTATTCTAAAGGAAAGCGAATTTACGTTAATCAAAAATATAGATTATTCACCCATGCTTATAAATTATGGCACACTTAGAAGTAACCTAATCAAAACTATTATGCTCCTTGAAGATTTAAACTTCCCCGCTGAACACAGGCATTTCAAGAAAATTGAAGACATTTTAATTAATCATAATAATATTCTATTAATCATAAAACAATATTTAGAAAAAGCTGACAGACTCCTTAATCAACTATTTCCTGAAATGGAACACAAAATTAAGAAACGTGGACTCATTGACGGCCTAGGATCAGTTATTAAATTTTTAACCGGCAATCTTGATGTAAATGATGGAATTAGATATGAAACAGCAATTGCTAAATTACAAAAAAGTAATGAAGTATACAAAGATATTTTGTTGGAACACACTAAAGTCTTAAACGACACAATTTCGGCAGTAAACGATCTAGCGAAAAATCAGTTATTACTAAGTGACAAAATTAATAGAATCATTTTGGAAAACGATGAAATACAAAACACCATTGCCTCATATACTGTAAGAACAATTTTAATGGAAGCAATCCAGTCCTTACAAATTATTTATAAACATATTTGCAGAGTTAGAAAACGCGCTAACTTTTGCCCAACACCAGCAGATGCACATGTCACTAATTGACAATAACGATTTGATTCAAAATCTAAATGAAATTTCTAATTATCTTAATGATATATCAGAAAAAACATTAACTATTCCTTATCCCGCAGACTTTAAATATTTGCACTTGTATGAATCAATTATCATTACTAAAGTATATCAGATTAATAATAAAATCACATTTATTTTCGAAGTCCCACTAACCTCTAAACCTAATAGATATCAGATGATACAACTGATACCTTTTCCAATATTTATTAAAAATCAACAATTTCGCATGATCATACCAACTTACAATACTTTGTTATTTAACGTTAAAACCAGTATCCCCATAGAAATTGATCACTGCAAGTTAGTAACTTCAGATACTTACTTTTGCAACCAAAATAACCACTTTGAAATTCCTAATGAAAAATTATGTGAAACGCAACTGCTTTCATTTAACAATAATCAAACGTGTACTCCATATTTATTCGATCTTACAGACATTAAAATATCACAAATTAATCCAGCCACATGGTTAATAACTTCACCCTCTAAGGCTATATTAGATATTAAATGTAACAATCAAAATTTTAGGAAGGAATTGCTTGGCTCCAAAATTATGCATTTAACCCCGGATTGCATTGTTCTCGTAAATCACGAACATATGTTATTCACAGCCAAAATTATTTCAAATAAAGTTGTCGATCTGAAAATTCCAAGTATCGACAAGATAACAATTTCCAAATCAAAGCATATCAATATTTCAAAAATCGATTTGATTCCTATCAACACCCAAAAGTTAACTAGAGATCAAATAAAATTAAATGACCAAAAACTCGCGCTAAGACCTATTGATCATATTAATTCGAATCCCTTAAGTGTGTCATCGATTATTCTTACCATAATAATTATATTGCTAGCTATAAGTTTATTTTTATATATGTATTTTAAGCGCAACTCCTTAAAAATGAAACTTATTGACTTTCTAAATAAAGATTGTAATCGCTCATAAATCACTCTAAAAAGACGTATTATTTCATTATGTATAAAATGTATTGCTTTAAATTGAATAAAATGTAAAAGTTTGATTGCAAGCTGTAATAACGCTTTGAAAACGTTATCACAGACTTTAAGAAGGGAGGAATTATATTATTAGAATAGTCTATTCAGCGCCACATGTGCCGGCAGTTGCCGCTAATCAGTTGCAAGCTAGCATAACCTAGATTAGATAGCTTTTAGCTTCCTACTTCGTATGATTTGTATGAATCAGTTTTAAGGTATCCTTCTTACAGTAAAGATAGTCTTAAGTTGCTGCTCTTAGTGTAAAGAAGTTATAAGGTAGCCTTAAGCTCCCATGTTTGTAATACTTCATGGTCAAATAAAAGCTTTTTAAAAATTCGTTTCGTTGAGTACCAAACGAAACTTGCGTCTCGTTGCATAACAACACCCTCGAACCTTAAGCGTTTTCGCAAGAGTGTCATTCAAAATGAAAAAATCAAATCAAATTCCTGAAAATATTTTAAAGAAAGAGAGTTTATTGCTGGAAAACTTGTTGCCTATGAAGTTTAAAGCTGCTTACGAGAAGGTTTATTTAAGTTTCTGCCATTAGTGAGAAAATAACAAAGTCTCCTCAGTAACCTCGGTGCCTATTTAGACTGGAAGGTAAGTCTGACATTATTTTCATTTTTATTTACAATGGTTCATATTTAATTCATTTGATTTGCAGCAAGAATCGTTATCACCTACATCACTTTGGCCGCATTATTCCATGCTGAAGTCATCTTTAAAAGTGAAAGAAAACCTGCGCTAAAAACTACTCTTTTTCAAACGTCACATGACATTTTTTCTAAAATGCAAATTGTTTGGGCAATAATAAAACTAAGATTTTAGAAAAATCGATATAATTTAGCAGTGTAGTGTAGTGTAGTAGGCAACACAGATAACAAACTTCAATTAACAGACAATACAAGGAAATTACGACAGATTACAACTTTCTACTAGGTATTAGATGGCTTTTGTATGGCGTACTGAGTTGCCAAAGATCCATGCAATTCATTTACCGTGTTCGCTGTGGATGGGGTTTTATTTAGTTTTCCGTAAATTATAGTTTGAAAATATATTTTCTAATTCGGAGTTATTTCTTGTAATTCTTTATCAAAAACTGTTATTTTTCAGCTATTTCAGTCGTTTAACTAATTTACATCATAAGTGAAGTTGTGTGTAACAAGTTTTAGAATTAGTAAAAATATAGCTTTAGTGTAATTTAAAATGTAAAAATTATAGCTATTAAGACACCTAGAATTTTATAGACAGTTTAAAAATCGAGATCGTAGTTTAAATTCGATCGACCGCAGGGAGCGAGAATTTAATAGACCCAGATTTTTAAAACTATAAAACTCGTGTTTGCTTTAGGACTTTTTCTAACACTAATAATGCCTCCAAGGAAGCCCTCGGGGCTCCGCTCCTCTCCTAATGTCTCCAAGGGGGCTCTCGGGGCTCCGCTCCCCTCCAAGGGAGCCCTTGGGGCTCCGCCCCTCTCCAAGGAGGTTCTCGGGGCACTTCATCATCACATCATTTTATTCTGTTTCTAAAGTAAATTTGGGGTCGGATCATGACATTTTTTTTTATAAAATACGTCTTCAATGACAACGTATTTTAAGATCTTATAAGGTAACGTTGTCATTGACGACGTATTTTATAGAGAAGTCGTATTTTAGGGGCAACTTAAGGTGCGAGTTTATATGAGCCATGGAAACAGTATAATATATTAGTGTTAGAAAAACTTTATTTAAGTAGGTAAATACATGTCATAAAGCACTTTTAAAAGATTATACTTAATAAGTAAGAATATAAAACAAATAGGTACAGATAAAATAGAAAACATACAAAACTGAAACAATTACTAACAAAAATATGTAATATCGGTAAACCGCACAATTTTCAAATATATATCTGACGCAAAAGTGAATTTTTATAAAAAGTGATAAGTTTGGAAACTTGGCTTTTCCAGAAATGTTCATACTTGTATATAATTTAATAAATAAGTCTTTTGGCGTTCATACAACAAAGTAACACTTATTTTTATTGGTAATGTTCAAATGACCTTGTACTTGGTGCATGTAATTGTGATTTTTCATTAATTGAAGGCCACCGCTGCCGTCAATTGTTAAAAATTTTATAATACCATTTTTACTTGCCTCTTTTGGTGTTGACATTCTTTAATTATAAGGGCATTTTACTTCAGTAATGGCGCCATTACCTACTAATCCATCAGGAGATGCAGCTAAAATGGATATTTTGGGTCTACAAAAAGGACACAACTTGTTACTTCTAATACAGAAATTTCTTGAAATTGGGCAATTGCTCTGCTTTCGTTCTGTACGTTCGTTGAGTTACCAAAGATCTAAAAACATTTACCAAAATTGGATGCAGTTAATCGTTTGACCCTCATCGTCTTCCATAAAAAGTTGTTTCTTTGGTCTACAGTTAATTTTTGTATTTCTGATGGGTCTTCATTTTTCAATTGCTCAAAGAATTTTGCTTCTTTTTCTAAATACGTTGCAGTCTCCATATCTTCAACATTGGCATTTTCTCCGAAATCACCATCATCATCTACAGCATGGAATAATTTTTTTGGTCTCGTTCCTTGGGTTTTTGCACGTCGTTTGTAGTTCAAATTTCGAGTCTTTTTTTCGCTGTAGCATTTTACATACTTTCCTGGACTACATGCAGCTAATAATTTCTGCACTTTATAATTTAATTCCCCGTTATTATTAAAATAAGTAGTTGCAGCTCCACATCATGCTGTATAAGATCCTCGTTGCGAATAATTTATTCTTTTTCCCGCTACAGATTTTGCAACAACGGAGTTGAACGTTTCCACAAAATTAGTGTCGACATCTTCTATCAAGCTGTTCGCATGCATGGCTACTCTATTAACCGCATTGACAATATCTTCATGAATTGGATTCTTAATTTTTCGTATAACGCTGCTATCGCAGTCTCCTATTAGTTTTCCGTACATTAAACCATGGATCTCAATAGATTTCTTGAACCCATACGATTATTCCAGCTTCGATAGCAGTGGTAGAAGCATGCCAATTTTTGAAGCAGGTGTGCTCAATTGCTGTTTGTAATTTTTCTTCTTGCAGGCATTTTCGGCAATATTGATTTTTTATGCCAACATACAAAATTTTTTTAGTTCGCCAACCAATAATAACGCCTACACCCGACAAGGCGTTATAGTTCGATTTGTAAGATCGTTTTGACCATGCGCCATCAGCAGCAACAGTAATTATTGGTATCCCATTGTCATCAAGTGTTACCATTAATTCTCGCTTTACTGTATTCTCGATATTTTGTTACCATCAATTTTTCGCTTTACTGTATGTTCGATATTTTTCGAATTGCGTCCGGATATTGCGCATTTTTGATACGTCGCCGTTGCACATTGTTGAACGTTCGCGACGCGAAAATTTGGCATCTTGTTCCGGCATTCGATTGAATAAGGTCGTGGAAGTTTTTTGCGCTGTTCGAGGTCGCAATTGTGGAGAAGGTGCTTATTGTTGTCTAGGCACTTCTCACCCTTTAGTTAGGGGATTTGTACGCGTCTCGACATTCCTCCGTATGTGAATCTGGAGATACTGCCAGGTGCAGACTTTTTTTGACGTCAAAACTTCCCGAGCGAAACATTTGGGGAATTTAGTGTAAGTAGGACCGTTTTCAGTCCCTTTTCGATTGCCCGCTAACGTTTATTTCAATAATGTAGTCTCCACCACGTACTGGGCCCCAACCACGTTTCAAATATCACGTACTGGACCCCAAATACATTTCGATCACCACGTGATGGGTCTCCAATAAAACTCGGAAACCCCGACTTGCGGCCCGTTGCGATCTGTGATAGCGTATCTCGGCGCGCTTACTTGACGAGCTACCGTCCTTTCTGGTTCGGTCATCAAGTCCACAGAAGCCCATTTCTGCGATGCTCTTCGCGCTAAGACAGCTAAGAATCAGCATAAGGTAACCTTACTGCTCTATTAATTTGTGCTTCTGTTGGCCGGCAATCGAGCCTGGCTGTACGCGTGGGTACGGCTCAATCGAAGAAGGACTGCCCAAAAATATTTTGCTTCTAAATTGAGATTAGCGCGATATACTAGCGCGAGATATTTAGATCATGATCTGGACGCATCACTTTGATTGCGTATTTTAATTTGTAAAGTAAGAGGCTTCCTCTCGCAGTAGTTCCACTTTAGCTACGGATTGTGCTATTTAATTGTTACATGTACCACGTTATAGAAATTCCTGAGGCGGTTGCCCGCTTGTAATTTACAATTTTATATTAACGTCACTCTCCGGGAGCCTGTAGGAATTTCCATTATTTTTATGATTTGGTGTTTTAATTGGCCACCCCATTCTGTAAAGAAGGACCCTTGGGGCATATACATCTGCCCTAAACTTTTACTTATATGTATTTTATGTGTGTGCCCGGCTTTACGAGTGAATAAAACGAATTTGTCATTTGATTACATTTGATTGTTTGACTTCAGTTTTTGCGCCGTTTTATTAATTTCTCTGTGTTCCAATTTAGATGGAGCGTAATCTAGCAATCGCTGAATTAGGGGGTTAAGGCTTAATTTTTTGTTATCTAAATTGGTGGCGCCATTTCCCCCATCTAATGAACCCACGGCCGTCTTCGGCTGCAGCAGATCGGCGACCCCTAATTAGCGATTGGTAGTGGCTCGCCTAGGCATTGGCTGAGTGAGGCAATTTGGTGTTTTGAATGCTGCTTCGATTCGTTGAGCAATTAACGTAAGTATTATTCTACCACCCCTTTTTGGTGCTTATAAGGGATAACACAAGTTTGCCAGCTTCTTTTCTTCTTTTCCTGCTTCTATCATTTCATCTCATGCTAAGGCCGTTGCTAGCGTATACTATTTCCTGGTGTTTGAAAAATGTCCGACTCGATAATTGATGGAATATTTATTGCAGAAGTGATTTCTTCCAAACACGCGTAACTTCCACCGGTGCAAACAATTCCAACATGACTAAACAAAAATTTAATTAACGAATAGCAATTTCGAATTAACTCGAAATTTAAATCCGGCGGGACACTCTACTGAAGAATTTGTTTTTGGCTTGAACATGTCGTTTAGTCAAAAATGCTGCGAAAACCAAGTTCCTTTTCGCTAATAATTTCCACATCACAAAATGTACAATCGAAACTATTGTGTTGAAAAGACGATTCTTGAGGTTCTTCAACTTCTATGACCAACTTCGGTAATTCTTCATCAGAAAACTCTTCGGATATTTCGGGAATGGCTGATGACCTCTCGTTTTCAATAGAAGTATTATACACAATATTTTCCCAATTATCATCGGAACAATCACTAACACCATCACTTGAATCACTAAAAACAACAACTCGCTCTGCCAAACGCGCCTGTTCTAATTGCTTCTTGCGACTTTTTGGATGGGATAAATACGTACCGCGTTAGCTTCCCATTTTTGTTTTAATTTAAATGTAACAACACAAATCATGAACAATCAAGACTGAACAAAAATTTCTATTGAAATTAGAGATAAACAACTTGCGATTTTATACTTCAGGTACATAGCTGCTAATTGACATTTTGAGGAGGGGCTACAACAATTACGAATTAAATAGGCACCTTATTAATTACATTTTTCTCTAACCGCTGGAATATGAGTCTATATTTTTAAATTATTTATTATATTATTTATATTAAAAGAAGGTTATATAGAAGGTTTTTGCTAGTAACCATAGCAATTGTACCAAAAAGAGTTCTATGTTTACACAAGTTAAAAGATGAAAAAAATTGACTTGTCACGTGACACGTCACATTAATTTAGTTATTTCCACTTAAAAGCCGCCGGAAAAGAAATATTATGTTACATTTGTACAAAATATGGGTTTTTGGAACTTATTTGTCCCAAAAACGTGCTTTTTTTGAACTAATGAGTTAAATAACTATTTCGTCACTTGTAAAACAATATACTATTTTATACTAGGTAAAATAGAAAAATATTCGACGTTGTAACTGACACGTCACATTAATTTAATTATTTTCACTTAAAAGCGGTTGGAAAAAAATAATTATTTTCATTTGTACAAACAATGAGATTTTTGGAGGCTGCGGGACTCCGCTAACGCGTCGTCCTAAAAACATGATTTTTTTGTACTTTGAAACTAATAAGTAATAACTATATGCAACATACTTACTACACTTAAGGGCAAGTTACAGCTTCAGATTAAAATAAATGTTTAAAATATTCGTTTTTCAGTTTTTTCTAAATCTGAGGCTGTAAAACGGGCCTTAGTCTATTCCAGTGATTTTATAAAATCTACAAATATAGCAAGATGTTTGAAACCCATCATACCATTAGTAAAGTATTATTTATTATACCAGACAGTAAATAGCAATTAGTGTATGTATGTCTACTTTCACTAAGTAAATATGATATGCCCTAATTACTAATTAATGTACATACTGAACAGAAATGCCTGAGAGGCTGGATCAGGATTCCTTTACTTTGCGCTAGTTCTATCCTTCAAGCACGTAAACAAGACTGTGTTTACGTTTTAAACCAATGTAGTCAATGGTACTTGAAAGGACGACAGTAAAACCACCCCTGGGACACAGCCTCATGCCCCATAAATATTATGGCTTGGAAGGGGTAGTAACGAGTGAATCAAACATTAAATGCAGATTGTTTTTATTATAAAAATAGACTGGTATTTATACAAAACCATAATGCTTAACGAAGTAACAATATCAAAGTTCAAATGTACAGTTTACTGGATCAAAGTGTTTAAAATTACAAAATAACAGCGTAGCAATCCTGCAGTCTTTATTTCCTGCTAGAGCGAAGGTCGCCCGTTGAACCTGCCGCTGTAGGTCGGTATTGTGCATGAGGTGCAGATTTGCATTTTTCCTGGTCTTTAACTCGTCTGATTGCGTAATAACACTGGCTTTTAAATTATGAATAATGTTCCGTAAATTTGGACTGAAATATATACCGGGTGCTGACTTGAGCGACGCACCATAGGAATTTGCATAGTAAATTTTTTATGTTCAATTATTTGCTCCCCTAATTATTTTAGAGCTAAAGTGTAAATACATTTTTTGTAGAGAAAAAAATACTGCATCCATTCATACTGTTGCTAACAATTTTTCACTTTCCAGAACCGAAGGAATGCAAAAAATCAAACTAGCATTTTTACAAAAATCAGTGATGCCATGGAATTATTGAAACAAGCCAATGCCAAGGCAAGTGCGTGCGGGGCGATCATCCAGTCACTGCCGTCAAAAGATTGAACGTATTGTCGTTTTTCTCGTTTTGGTATAAGTTCTGAACCTCATTATTGCACCTACAATTATTTAATAACCCGCCTGTAGTCTTAAACTTAAAATGAATCAGTCTATTAATGGTTGTACTTTTTGGAATTTGCCGATACGGATATTTTACAATAAACAAGGAGCTTACTTAACGAACGTCCACCATACTCGTAAAACCATTTTTGTTATGGACAAGGTCTAGGCACCTTAGACATTAAGCAGAACATAATTAATAATGAATTATTATAAACGTCAAACATCAATGACAAACAAACAAACAGCACATGTCGCGCCGCACGCATTTGCGTTGGCATTGGCTTGTTTCAATAATTCCATGGCATCACTGATTTTTGTAAAAATGCTAGTTTGATTTTTTGCATTCCTTCGGTTCTGGAAAGTGAAAAATTGTTAGCAACAGTATGAATGGATGCAGTATTTTTTTCTCTACAAAAAATGTATTTACACTTTAGCTCTAAAATAATTAGGGGAGCAAATAATTGAACATAAAGAATTTACTATGCAAATTCCTATGGTGCGTCGCGCAAGTAAGCACCCGGTATATGTTTAATCTAATTTAAACATATTAAATTTAGTAATTATGAGGCAAAGACTGGTGATTGCGGCATTAAAATTTTCTTGCTATTAAATAGGAATTGCATTTAAAAACGTGCGACTGGATTTCGTAAATTTTAGAAAATAAAATTTATGTGTGTTTAAATCAAGTTTAAACATATACATACAGGTATCTATTTTATAATACGCGTATTATTGCTACTTTAGTCATAAACTATTTAAAAACTAATTGAATATTCATTTAGACAAGAAAATATATAACTACATATTGGAAATACATAAATGAATTGTATAAGAGTCGGAAGGCAATGCAATATTTAAAACGTGAAACAAAATTCCAACGCAAATGATTTGGTATTTAGCACCAAGAAACATTTTAATCCGCTTAACTTTCCAGTTTTTAATCTTACTCGAGTCTCGAGTGATACACAATTAGTCTTATTTTTAGTAGTTATGCAACTTTGCATACATCAAATAGAATTTTATTTTAAGTAAATGCCAGTCTTAAGGGTACATTTTCTACTAAGGCATATTTGGCTCTATCAGTCTGTTTCCGATAGACGATGCATAATTTTTTTCGGAATATCTTGCATATGTGACTAATTATTTATTGCCACCATTCCATTACATAGTTTTACACACTATGCTATATTTCAGATTGACATTCAGTTTTATAAATTTTTGAGTAATGAATACAGGTTCTTTCCGATAACACTCAACCTTAACCTCTGTGAACAGTACGATCTAAATGCTTTCCATGCCAGAGAAATTTTCCGTAATTATAGCAACATATCCAATTGTACACCAAAAAGGGTAAGATGCATTCTATATTTGAAATTTTTTTGTTATTGTATAATTAAAATCACAAATGAATTCTTTATCAACAACATTGAAAGACAGTGTCTCTTTAAAAATGTACCTGCGAAGATCATATGTTTTGCTTAATAATAATTACAGGGATTTTATTATATACGCAATATGGTAGTGGACCAACACAGTACAGTACCTTATATGGTTCGAGGGTCTTATAAGATAGAAGTCAAGATCTACCACCCACAGTTCTGGATGATGCAGGTTAATATTCATGTTACCGTAAAGGACAAGCCTTTAAAATGGGACAAGTAGGAAAGAAGAAATAGTATATTTACCCTTAGTTTGATTCCTAATAATATTTTGTAAATTGGTGGTATTTGAATATTGTACATTTGGCAAATATATTGATTTATTAAAAGGTATGCAAGGGAAGATAGACGGTTGGCCTTACCTTTTGGCTGTACTGGTTATTTTGCCGGCTGGTAATTATCGGCCTAGTTGGGCTAGCTCGCCGCGAGGGTCGCAGGGTTCCAGCTATGCTGAAAGAGAATAAAAAAATAGGAGAGGGCGCCAGGTCCTCGACGTAGATCCAATCCTTGTGCCGGACCAATCACAAGGTAAAGACAATTTCCAGCAGATCAAAAATAAGCAAACCAACAACCAATGAGAATATCACAGCTTTATTTCAATATAGGTGGGTACTATAGTGCATAGCAAACATATAAGTATAGATCCTAAATCACAGTAGGCAATAAATATATGTATATATCTAACAACAACAAAAAAAACACACAGTAGGCGACATGCAGTAATAAATATAAATATATATGTATATATCAAACGAACAGTAGCCAACGAGCAGTGATGACTATAATCTGAGAGTAGGCTAACATATTAAAACATTGCGAGCACGGCATAAACCCAATCGAACTCCCTACTCAGGTGCCGACATTCCGCGAAAGCATGAAATAACACGGGGTTTAAAAGAAGCGTAGCGAGTATTAAATTACGCGTAAAAATAAAATAGATAGACTGGAGGTATCCCGTGAGGCAGGATGTAGCAGATCCGGGTTATGCAAGCGCACAGCTGATGCGAAACCCCGAGTATCAGCTCAGAAAGATCCTAAAGTAAATATTCAAAATTTCTAGGGATCAAAAACAAACAGGATTTATGGCCATATAAGAGCAGGGTAGTTTTCTCAGCGGAAATACATCAAGTATAGTATTCCAACCAGAAATTGGAAAGCTATTTAAAATCAGGCCAGCATTGAGAACAGTAAGTCACTTCGTAATTTAATTCATAAAATTACTGTTTGATTGTCATTCAGTGACATTTCGACAGTAACCTTCAAATTTGACAGATGCATTGGGAAGTTTGGAAGACATATACGTTTTTCAATATTTTCTATGCTACTATGCGGTTTTAAAAACTCAACTAGTTCCTAGTTAAATCATGCACAATGTTACAATGCCTTAACAAAACAGTTACATGTACAGTTTGCAGATGAACTGTCATTACTTGAAAGCTGATTGACATTAGAATATTATTTACTGATTGTATGAAACCAACTTAGACATGACTTACACTTTTCATGGTGTACTGGATTTTAAATAGCTTTCCAATTTTTGGTTGGAATACTATACATACATGAACGCTAAAGCAATCGCTTGAATAAACCCTCGGCAAACTTGTACCTACGTAGAGTCTCGCAAATAAATTACAATAACGCGGAATTGACAATGAGCCTACCGGCGGCGGGTCTTGGACGCAATCGCTACTAACCCGAGATTAATTAGTCATGAACTTAAACTGCAAACACCGCGAAAAGGGTTTCCACAAAACAGTTAATGAGTTCACGGGGACTCCAAAGTGAAGCAAACGGCTACCGATCGCCGCTTCTCTAGCCACTATCAACATGAGGCGAAACACCAAATGTCAAGCGGCCGTCACGCAAATGGCGACGAACGAGCTGTAAGTAAGACCTTAAAACTGAAATAATTGAGCGAAAGATCTAACATACAGATTACAGGGGGGGCACGAGGGGGCGCGGCGACCGACGGGGCCGCAGTCCTCAGTAGAACCACCTAAACAGAGCTCTAGTAAGTGAATCTAACGTCTGACATTAATTTGCCAGGCTGCACATAAATGAAAGCAAACTGTTCTGTAATTCGTAGGTTCGGCAGAGAAGCCGTGGCTCGGGGCTAATTCAAAACCGAAAGCTCCTACAGGATTAAGCCGCGGAACTGCCTTCACGGACTTGGGTAAGCCCGATTAATGACTCAAAATTGACACAAGAATTCAAATTGTGCAGAACTTGAGATGAAGCGTTAGTTAGTACAGTAATTAAAGAAAAACTGACGTTGTGAGCTTATTTGATTAAGGTAAGAAAGGATTATCGAATTGGATAATGCAAGCAAGATTAGCATAAAAGAGATTTTAGCAAAAAGGACACAGTTAGTTATTTTTGAAGAAAATGAAACAGTAAACAGGAAATAGACAAGTTTAATGCTATTAGTGAGTCAATGAAGTGATGTGAGCAAAAAGACATTTGTTATCAACAATTTAATGGACAAGAAGATAGGTTATAAACAATTTACTTTGAAAGAAAATAATTTTAGTATTAAGAGTTCTAGTTAAATGTTTGTAAAATATGAACTTAATGTTAAATGTTGTTAATTTGTACTAAGCTGATTTCCTTGTATTTGATTTTTGATGTTCATTTGTTTTTAGAAGCTTGGAAATTCAATTATTATTAAACATTGACACCAGCAGCATCTGCCTTTTACTCTGCAATTAATTAAAGTTTTTATATGGTTAAAATAAAGATACAGAGTTGAAACTTTACCAAAGTGTGCAATTTTATGTGTGTAACCAGTGGTGTTAAAAGGGGCGATCCATCTTGGAAGAAAAAAAAATTTCACGCTTCCTTCGACGAACCAGCAACGGCAGGCACCCGAGGAGATTGCAATCGAGATCCCAGCATTCCGGAGAGCTACGAACGGGTCCAGAAGGTGGAGACAGGCTGTCCGAGGGTCCCAGCAGCGATACCGGCATCAAAGGTACCGCAGGCACCAGGGAAGGCTTTCCGCAACAGCTACCGATGCAAGAGCGAGGTTAGTGTGGGAATTTTCATTAATCGACCGTAAGGGTGTGAAACATATGAGCCTACCTGTGTCTCGTGTGCTTCACAACCGAGGGCCAGCATTAGTTTCTGTCCAGGCAACGATAATCAGCCAAAAATCTCAATTTAATCCAAATTTGGAGGTTAGAATGCAAGAAACAAAAGAGTCGGCGCAAACAACGAAGATCCGGTTTTCCTAGAACAAAAGAATGTACAGACGCTACCACAAAGGCGCAAAAATCAATCCATAACTCACCTGATTTTTAATTTGCCCATAATTTGATTTTACTAGTCATTTCACAACGCAGAAAGTCGCACAAACTGAAATTTATGTAGGTCAAGGTTAACTGTCAACTCGAGCACCGGCGCAGTGCAGTTTTGATATTATTTCCCAGTGGTGTGCTGCCATTTTCAAATAAATTTAAGGAACCCGACACCTGAGAGCTGAGTTTTCATGTTCTTAATTTTGGAGCTAGCAAATATTATCAATAACGGTTATATGCAATGTTTAAGAGGGCAAAATACCATAGATATTACTAGTTAATTTGGTGAACCCAAGATTAGTCAGTTTAATGTAACATTTACCGATCTTTGAAGAATAATTGGTATGGTAGACAATTTTAATTTAATTTATTTTATTCTATAATAATAAAAACACACATATCATATCATAGCAATATATATATATCAAACGAACAGTAGCCAACGAGCAGTGATGACTATAATCTGAGAGTAGGCTAACATATTAAAACATTGCGAGCACGGCATAAACCCAATCGAACTCACTACTCAGGTGCCGACATTCCGCGAAAGCATGAAATAACACGGGGTTTAAAAGAAGCGTAGCGAGTATTAAATTACGCGTAAAAATAAAATAGATAGACTGGAGGTACCCTGTGAGGCAGGATGTAGCAGAGCCGGGTTATGCAAGGGCCCAGCTGATGCGAAACCCCGAGTATCAGCTCAGAAAGATCCTAAAGTAAATATTCAAAATTTCTAGGGATCAAAAACAACCAGGATATATGCCATATAAGAGCAGGGTAGTTTTCTCAGCGGAAATACATCAAGTACATACATGAACGCTAAAGCAATCGCTTGAATAAACCCTCGGCAAACTTGTACCTACGTAGAGTCTCGCAAATAAATTACAATAACGCGGAATTGACAATGAGCCTACCGGCGGCGGGTCTTGTGACGCAATCGCTACTAACCCGAGATTAATTAGTCATGAACTTAAACTGCAAACACCGCGAAAAGGGTTCCGACAAAACAGTTAATGAGTTCACGGCTACTCCAAAGTGAAGCAAACGGCTACCGATCGCCGCTTCTCTAGCCACTATCAACATGAAGCGAAACACCAAATGTCAAGCGGCCGTCACGCAAATGGCGACGAACGAGCTGTAAGTACGACCTTAAAACTGAAATAATTGAGCGAAAGATCTAACATACAGATTACAGGGGGGGCACGAGGGGGTGCGGCGACCGACGGGGCCGCAGTCCTCAGTAGAACCACCTAAACAGAGCTCTAGTAAGTGAATCTAACGTCTGACATTAATTTGCCAGGCTGCACATAAATGAAAGCAAACTGTTCTGTAATTCGTAGGTTCGGCAGAGAAGCCGTGGCTCGGGGCTAATTCAAAACCGAAAGCTCCTACAGGATTAAGCCGCGGAACTGCCTTCACGGACTTGGGTAAGCCCGATTAATAACTCAATAAAGTTCACTAAACTGCACAAAATGGTCGCTCGCAATTTGCAAAAGCCCTATCATAATAGCTCATCTGACCTATACAAAGCATGCACTAATATCTAACTAAACGAAGCATTGCTATGCCAAAAATACTAACTAGCTATAAAATACACCAGGCGCAATGAGTACTATCTATATCAGTTTCTTGCCTGTAGTAAAAACATGTCGAATCCTAACCTTCCTGTTGGCTTGAGGGGGTCGAAGACGGCTGAAGCAGCGAGGGTTTCGGGAGACGCAACGGAAGGCCGAGCGGGCCGAGGAAGCGGTGGATATGTCGCAGGTGAGTGCAGCGCTACACTCTCTAGCATAGCCCACAGGAGTTGCGGAATTCCTTGACAACTTGACAGTTTCAGGAACCCAAATCGACGGTTTGGATGCCCGCAGAGCGCAAGCGAACGAGGAATGCTAAGCTTCTTCAGTGGGGAGTTTAACCTCTCGCAGGAAATTGTATCCGACGGGGAATCGTATCCGACAGGGAATGGCTATAACGCACAACGCCCAAATGAGTCCCAAATAAGAAGAAACTGGCCTTATCTTACCTCACGCTGGAATTGAGCCAGAAGAAAGTGCAAGAACAATGCTGGCCTTACACGAATCCGCAGTTGCGAATGACGTAAGTACAATCAAATCAAATACGAACGTCTTAACGGCACATGTGCTTTGTAGATCCTCCGATGAATCGAAATGGAGCTGAGCTACACTAATTAGCTCATAAATTTAAGCACCCAGCCGAGGCACTAGCAGCCTGCACGAAGTTTAAAATGGGAAAGGAACTTAAAAATCCACCAGTTACCAGTTATCAAAACTTTCCAAAATTTTTGGGCCAGAAGATGCGAAAAGAACAGCCTGAAAAGTGTGACTGCAAGAAGAGATATCCTTTATCTAGCAACAAATAGAATAGTGCAGAATGATTGCAACAAGCATTGCCTAAGCGCCATATACAAATTTCTGTAGAAATGTAACCAGAATAAATTTAATTTGTAAAATATGGGTAATTATTCGAAGAGTTGCTTAGCAAACTGCTTGATAATTATAGGAGAATATTTAAAATTAGGGCAGCACTAACCAGAACTAATTTAAAGCATGCAAAAATTCCAAAAAGCCACCTAATAATACTCAAAGCTAAAAAAATTCAACTAGCGAAAGTTTACTAATACGAGTTTCGCTCCAAAAGTATCGTAACAGGTATTATACTAGCTTATTTTTTACCGACTTAACTTCAAGCTGTTATGTGAAACTTTGTGATTTTTAAAATTATTTTTAAGTAGGTACAGTTTTATTACACTAGTTTACTATTGATAATCAATCGAATGGTAGTAATAGGTGAATTCTAGGAAAAACGTATATTAAGTAATATCGAGAGATCCAAAAAAAACTGTTCCTCAGCGGGCTGTGAAATTCAAACATTTGAATAATATGTTGGTAGCACTGTAAGTCTATGTCAAATTCTAGGTTAGCAGGTTAGGTTTTGTGTCAGTTTTGAGACAGACTGACGCAAAATCTAACCTGTTAACCTAGAATTTGACATAGACTTACAGTGCTACCAACATATTATTCAAATGTTTGAATTTCACAGCCCGCTGAGGAACAGTTTTTTTTGGATCTCTCGATACTTACTTATCCTAAAACTCTTCTTCTATTTTAGGGAAACACATTAAGGCGGCTTAAGAGAGCTCATAGATTTCTATAGCGGGCGGGGTGAATTTTTCTTTTACGATTTGACAAATAAATGTTTAGGCAATACCAATTTGTTTTCAATGGCAATGTCGAAAGCGGATTATTTCGCTAAGTATCTTATCTGTTAATTTATCATCTGTGAGAAACCTTCTATTTATAACCCAGTTAGCCCAATACGCCCTTGCGTATCTTGCCGAATAACAAAATTAAAGAATTTTAACTGAAACGTTCTGGTGCAACTGATATGTTGTAATTAATTATGTATAATTAATAAGTTGGGAACTAATATAATTAAATATTTGTAGATAACCTTCTTATGCTTTTTGCTCATACGCATTATGGATTTTTTAAAAATTCGTGTGTGAACAAAGAAAATTATTGTTAGTCAGTACTGTTTATTTATATACATAAATTAATAAAACCTGGATCACGAAAATAATCTTGTTTTGCAATAAAATGTAGGTAATTAGTAGAGATCATAATGAAAATAAAATTCCAAAAAACACAACAGTACCTATTTGACGAAATACACCTAATCAGGAAATGTTCATTCATAATAAAACAAAGGCGACACATACCGATAATTGTGGACACGCCAACAGTCGAGTGCAAGTTGCAATGAAAATCCAGTGTTTTGATTGGTTGAAATTTTGTGAGGGGTATATTCGAATATTCAAAGGAATTCTAAAGGATTTCAAACTACTGAGACATTCTATCATTATACAGAAATTTAGAAACATCAATTACTACTATAAATGAGAAATGGTGAAAGTATAGTAATTAGTCCTCACTTCCCTTTGCTCATTAAAATGTGGTCATCAATGTTTGTCGTAATTAGCGCCTTCGGGTTATTTATAAATACCAACTAATTATAAAAATTTTTAGTAGGGAATTGGGCATATACTTTTACCTGGAATAGTTTATTAATGTTTTTTATTGAACATGTTCGTGGTTTTTCTAATAGTTTGATCAAGTTGATATCTAAAATCAATTATCGCTTTATCCTGTTCGCAATGAAACTGGAATTCTATAAGCTTTGAAGCAATAATAATTTTAAAAAAAACAATAACAGTAGAACAGTCGGGTAGATAGCGGCCATTTTGTGTTGGGACATGGCGGCCATCTTGTTTAATCGGATCAATTAAAAGTCAATTAAACCGCGAATTAAACCGCGAATCAGATGCTCTAATTAATGTCGCGGATTGACCTAATTATTTTTGATGTGTGCTACTGATTAAATTACGCATTAGCTTCCGATTAAATTACGCATTAGATTTTTTATTTTCTTCCGGAATTACGCGGCGGCCATTTTTAATTTTCGCGGGAATATTTGAAATTTGAAATTTTTCCGATTTTTTTCTAAGTTCCATTATTTGAATTTTAAACTTCCCGGGTGTCAGCAGCCACCTTGGTTTTCTGCGCGCGCACTTCTAGCGGAAATATTTGAATTTCAAACTGTTAAATCTATCTCGCTCTTCTGCCCCCTTGGTTGTCTCTCTCGTGCATTCACAGAAGGACTATTTATATTTAAAAAAAGCTATTTGCGTCGGGCCCAAGTGGGATTCGAACCCTAGTTGCCTGGCCAGTATCCCCTACACCTAACCCCTAGACTAGCGAGGTGTCTTAGAAATTTAAGATTTGAGCAGTGTGCCATTCCGCTAGAGTGCCGCTATGCTGTCATATTATAAAATTATTTATTTCCTGAAAATTATAATTAATAACAGATGAACTGCATTGTGCATAATTTAGAACCATAGTAATATTTTTAAAAGGCGTCTTCGTAAGTGTTTCATTTTATCAATAACTTGTTTTATGTAGCGGGCTGTAAATTTTAATCGACAAAAAATGCATTGTTACCGGGGGGATTGCGTCTGCTGGACCTTTGTAGCTGTTTAATTTTTGTGTGTTTTTTAATATGCGTACAATTTCTAAACAAGGCCTCGATCTGATATTTCACGTCAAAAATTACAGTAAATGTTCAAAGGCAGAAATAAATAATTTATAAGATGCTAGAACATGACGAATTTTTGGTTTGCAGTTTAAAGCAGGTTGAGACCTGTTGCTGCGGTTAACGTTGCATTGTCCGTTGAAAATGCAAGCTCCAGCATGATTTGATTCGAGAGTGGGGTGCCTCTGACGTAATGTTTTTCGTACCTTCATAAAAGCGGCCGCGGTCTCTAAGCTGCATCGAATTGCTTCATTCTCAGCCGTCGTGTCAACAGTACCAGGTTACCAGTGTAACTAAGTTGGATCCTCGAAGTGTTAATAAGTGCCAAGAGAAACCAGGTCCTTACAACAGGCCAGCAACAGCAGCAGCATCAAAACCAAGTAAGAAAATGCATCTTTTAAATAAAAAGCAACAAGGTGAGCCGTCACAACCACCAGTCATGGACGTGGGGGCCAAGGGGTATTCACCACGTCTAGATGCCACCGAGGAGGACCTGAGGGTGTTCGTTGAAGAGACGATGCCTTCCTATGATGTAGCACCGATCGTGACGCCGGAGATCCGCCAAACCCGACGGGAAAAGAAACGGTTATTATGCGACCTCACTGTGCCTTTAAACAATAGCGCCAGCAAGGTTGTTCATTTGGGCCTGGATCCTTATAAACAATTTTCGCCTGTTGCAAGAATTCTGAAGACCGACATTGGAGCTGGTGTTTCCTTCACAGCCGAGACGTTCATGGCTTTTGTGGAGGCGCTACCGGACATATTTGTGATGGCCAAGCAGGGGGCTTTCAGATATGAATTAACTGAGCACACAGTTGAGTACGCGAACAATGATACCTGCAGGATTATTACAAAGGACCCCGAGAACAAGTTTACTCTTTACGTAACGTATGAAACACTATCAAATTTATTGCCGATGTACAACTTGATGGTTGTGAAAATAAATGACTTGAAACGTGTAAAGTGTAATTTCCAAAATTTTGGTGAAGTGATCGTTGACAAAGTAATACATGCAGAAAATTTGTGTCTTGATGATTCAATCATTTTTAATACTCTGCGCTGGACTTTCGCTAACGATATTTTATTGTGGGAACTTGTGTTCAAATTTAAAATGTATGTTATTATAGAATTGCAGAAGCTGATTGATGCAGATGAGCGCATGAAATCGTACATGTCCTAGTTTATATGAAATATTGTATGAAAATGTAAATAAAAAAAAATGTTTTAAACTGTATTTCTTTTTAATTATGTGACGAGTGTTGGTTTATACATGAGGTAGGTTGGCCGAGTGGTTAAGGCGTCAGACTTAAGATCTGATCTCGAAAGAGGTCGTGGGTTCGATTCCCGCACTTACCATGTTTTTAATGTATTTATTATGAGCGTGTTGATTTTTTAAGTTAGTTTATTCACGACGGCCCTACTGTAATAATCGCTCACTGCATAAAAATGGAGCATCAGTTTTCACATCCGTTTTCTGCTATCATAGCAGGCCCCTCAGGATCGGGCAAATCGTTTTTTGTAATAAATTTCTTGAAAAATATGAAAAAACTCTGCAGTGTAAATTTCGCTAAAGTTATCTGGTGTTATGGCGAGTGGCAAAAATTGTACGAAGATTTAAAATCTTTAGTCGAATTTCAACAAGGTCTGCCAGACATGACATCTTTTGAGGGGTCCGAACCCAAACTTTTAATAATCGACGATTTAATGAGGGAGACAAATAACTCGGTCGTTGACCTATTCACCAAGGGGAGCCATCACCACAATCTCAGTGTTTTTTTTATTACGCAAAACATTTTTCACCAAGGAAAAGGACAGCGGGATATTTCCCTAAATGCTCATTACATTATTCTTTTCAAAAATCCGCGAGATAGAGCTCAAATAAAGCACTTAACCAGGCAGATATGTCCAGAAAATCCTCGTTTTCTACAGGAGGCATATGAAAACGCCACATCTAAGCCACACGGGTATTTATTATTCGATTTAAAACAAAGCACCCCCGACATTGCAAGATACCGAACGTCTATTTTTAGAGAGGATGGGTCTTGCTATATTTATATACCGAAGAAGGGGTATAAAAACAGCAACTCGAATCAATTTACAATCATTCACTAGTGATGTCTCGAGCGGTGATTAAGAATTCAGAGTTGCTGCGTGCTCTACATAAACTAGGTTCTAAAGAACGCATCGCATTATTAAAAACCGTTAACGATAAACAAATCCATTGTGTCTGCGAGTGTATATATAACACTCTAAAAGGAAAAATACCTTTGTCGACTAAGCAGAAGACTCAGATAGCCCTGCATAAAAAAGTACTTAGAAAATTAATTAAACCTGGAGAGTCCATCAAAAAGAAGCGAAAAATTTTAACTCAAAAAGGGGGTGCGTTCTTGCCGTTGATCTTAGCCCCATTAATTACGGGTGTATTGAGTTCTATTTTTAAATAAAAATGGAACACGCAAAGAAGATGATGATTGTGCCGCCTGAAGTTATGCACCGCTTTAAGGCTACTGAGAATCCCGAGCAAAATATATTATCACAGCTTGATGACGAAATGCAGAAAGTTTTAAAATCTAAATTATCTGACCACGATAAATGGGTGCAGTACAATCAAGTCTTGCAACGTTATCTGCATTTTGCCGACCAAACAAGACAATCAATCAAAATACCAATAGAATCAAACACCAGCAGCAGTATTTCAGACGGTGATATTTTGTCTACACTACCTAGCACTTTTAAGAAAAAAGGCGAAGCTTTCTTACGTTTTTTGAGGGCATCACAGGATGTGGACTGGGATAGCAAGGGGACAGTTACTATAAAAGGCGAAATTTTACCATCATCTAACATAACTGATCTAGTGCACGCCATTCTAAGGCCTCAAAAAATTGCAAGTCCATCGGGACATCTCAAGTTCGCTGATTACATTAAAGAAAAAAATTTCCCAAGTGTGCTGCGGGGAAACTCGAAACGCAAAATTTTAGCAGTTCAGCCTGAAGACGTGAGGAGTTCTGAGGTGGAAAGTGAGAACTACGACACCGAAACAGAGTCTAAATCGAATCCGTTAGCAAGGCCAGTAACAACAACGCAAAAAGCAGGAAAAATAACGAAAACAACGCGGAGGTCGATACCAAAAATAAAGGGCATTTCGGGCTGGGAGCGCCTTAAACTTTAACATAGCAGAAATGAATTTGGATGCTATCTATTATGATCCGGCCAACCCAGTAGGCTTTGCTGGTGCAAATTCGTTAATTTCTTCAGTGAAAAATACTCACTCCAATAGTGATGTAAAGGAATGGCTAAAGAAACAGGATGCATATACTATTCACAAAACTGCAAGAAAAAAATTCCCTAGAAACAAATACATTGTTAGCAACATTTTCGAATTATGGCAGGCTGATCTCTGCGACATGCGCAGTTTAGCCCCACACAATGACGGAAATAATTTTATTCTAACCGTAATTGATGTGTTTAGTAAAATGGCCTGGGCGAGGCCTCTTAAATCTAAAACGGCTACTTCAGTAATAAACGCATTTCGTGAAATATTTGCTGAAACGGGTAACAAGCCTATAAATTTACAAACCGATAAAGGAAAAGAATTTGTTGCTAGAGCCGTACAGAATTTTTTCAAACAACACGATATCACGTTTTATGTGACGCAAAACCCCGATGTTAAAGCATCAGTCATTGAGCGTTTCAATAGAACATTAAAAACCAGAATGTGGCGCTATTTCACATACTCTAATTCATACAAATACATAGACGTATTACAAAATTTACTGACTTCGTATAACAGCCGCTATCATTCAAGTATCAAGATGGCACCCTCTACTGTAAATGATGGCAATATACTGGAAGTGTGGAACAATCTGTACCGAAATGGGTTGGGCGTCTCCAGGAAACCTAAATATAAAGTGAACCAACATGTAAGAATTAGTAGAACGAAGGACGCATTCGAGAAAGGATATGAAACTAATTGGAGCGGCGAAGTGTTTATAATTAAAAAAGTGATTCTTAGAAAACCACCTGTGTACGAAATAGCTGATTTAAGCGACGATACGATAGAGGGCGTCTTTTATGAAGAGGAATTACAGCCAGTGACTTTGGATGATAACGTCTTGTTTAAAGTCGAACAAGTGTTAAAAGAAAGAGGACACGGTCAACGCAAAGAGTACTTTGTAAAGTGGCGAAATTATAACGACAAGTTCAACTCCTGGATTCCTGCAGCTAATCTTCAGCAACTATGAATACAGATGAAGAATTTTATCTAACATTACTTAGCAATAGTTCTATGAGCTATTTTCCAAATAACACCACAGCACAATTCATAACGCAGCTCCCTAAACGAATAAGGTTACCGGGGCAATGGGTTACAGGTATTGCTGAAGTGCAATATCCATGCTCCTTTTTGGCCGTGACAGATACAGAAAATTTAGTCTATTATCGCACAGAAATACCTAAAATGCAAGCCGGAGAAGAAACGTATACTGAGTTGAAAAAAGTATTGCAAAACGCTAATTCATATTTTAAAAGTGATAGAGAACAAATTTACTATGGTAGCGATGGATGGCACGTAATCTGTATTCAGCCCGGCAATTATGAAAACATTGAACATATTACAGCCGAAATTAACAATCACAGGTTACTAGAAAAGTTGCTGAATTTTCAATATAATAGAGTAACAAAACGCGTGTCTCTTGAAATTAAAACGTCGTCATTGAAAATGCTAGGATTTTCACAACGTCTGGCCTTACAACTTGGTTATAAACCTGATATAAATATAGCTGAAGCACCTGTACCAAGCCACCCCGCAAATATCTGGGTTGGTTTACCATCACAAATGTTTATTTACTGCGATATTGTGGAACCACAGCTTGTAGGAGATGTCTTGGCTCCGCTTCTTCGTATTGTTAACGTGACCTCTGATAATTATAATTACGGTTGCCACAAAGACGCCATATTTTCGCCGACTCATTATATAAATGTCATGAAGAGGGAATTTGAGAATATCGAAATAAATATAAGGACCGAAACGTCGGGTGTGATGCCATTCGAGTTTGGAACGTTGAGTTTAAAACTACACTTTAAGAGGATACAGTAGCTGCTATGGATTGTCCTTATCAACAATACTACACCAATCAGGCAGGTCAAGGCGTTGGAGCTATCTACAGAGGTTCATCCTACCAGAGAGGTCATGGGATCGGAAGCTTTTTAGGAGGAATATTTCGTAGTATCCTGCCTCTTTTTAAAACCGGTGCTAAAGTTGTTGGAAAGGAAGCTTTAAGGACAGGCGCTAACATTTTAGGAGATGTTAGTGAAAATCGACCGCTAAAAGAAGCGTTCCATAACCGTGTACAGGAGGCTGGAAAGAATCTCAAACGTAAAGCCGATAGAAAAATTGATACTCTAATGGAAGGATCGGGATATAAAAGGCAACGCACTCTGAATTACAATCAGTCTACAAGAAAAATCGCTAGGAAGAAGCTGAGCAAACCCAACTACACCGATATCTTCACCAGCAAGTAGTTTTCACAATGGCGTTTTTGCATGCGCAGTCTTGTGAGTGTGTTAAATCAGAGTTAGATTTGTTCGCTCTGCCCGCAACTCAAACCAGTATCGAAAATGGACAATGGATTTTTTACAAACCGCTTTCCTCGCTTAATGACGATGCACCGATTGAATTTATTGTGCCTGGAAACGGTAACGATTATATCGATTTAAGTCAGACCATGTTATACATTACTGCTAAAATTGTTAAACAAGATGATACACCATTAACCGACAAAGATGATGTAGGCCCTGTTAATAATTGGATGCACTCTATGTTTAATCAAGTTGAGGTGTATTTGAATCAGAAGCTTGTGAGCCCGCCAAACAATACATACGCATACCGCTCATACATTGAAACTCTGCTGAATTACGGCAATGGTGCTAAATCAACCCATTTAAAATGCACACTATGGTACAACGACACAGCCAATAACATGGATGACATCACTACGCATAATGAAGGATTTGTAAAGCGGAAATTTTTTACTGCTGCAAGTAAGCAAGTCGAAATGATGGGACATGTGCATTCCGATTTATTGATTTATTCAATCAAGAAAAATTTCTTATAAACGGAGTTGAAATGAAAGTCAAATTTATCAGATCCCGAGATTCTTTCAATTTAATGGCAGCCGAAGGATCTACATTCAAAGTGAAAATTAGTGATGCCAGCTTACTAGTGAGAAAAATGAAAATAAACCCGTCTATTTTGTTGGCTCACACCAAAGCTTTGGCGACTGCGCCTGCTAAATGCCCCATTACAAGATCCGATGTTAAAGTGTTAACTATTCCGGCTGGTGTGCAAAGAAAATCTTTAGATAATATTTTTCTGGGGCAATTACCAAAACGATGCATTGTAGGTTTTGTATCGAATAAAGCATTTAACGGCCATTATGCAGCAAACCCTTTCAATTTTAATAACTACAAAATCAATTATTTCTCCCTATACATCGACGGTCAACAAATTCCTTCAAAACCTCTACAGCCTGATTTCTCTAAGAATGGCATGTACGTTCAAGCATATCACACACTATTTTCCGGTAGCGGTATACATTTCCTCAATGAAGGCAACGCTATAAAACGTGAAGATTACCCTCATGGCTACTGTCTATTTGCTTTTGATTTAACCCCCGATCTGGCTGCAAATGCAACAACACACTGAAACCTTCTTAAAAATGGCGCTCTACGTTTAGAGGCGGGTTTTCAAGACGCGCTAGAAGAAACTATTAATTGTCTAGTTTATGCAGAGTTCGATAACGTCGTAGAAATTGACAAACACAGAAATGTGCTGGTGGATTTTAGTAGTTAAAACCCAACAACAGTTTTTTTTAAATTTAGTCATGCTCAAACATTTCGTCAGTATGGACAGTGTCTTCGTAGATCTGCAAGGGTTCCGTGGTGATAAGAAACAGTTTATTCCGAAAGAAGTGGCTGTTATTTCAGCAGATGGCAACCAATTAGCAATTTTCGTTTTAAAACCCCCTGCAAAATATGACACTCTGCCCTATTTCGTTAAAAAAGGCATAAACTATCTGGAGCATAGACATCACGGTCTAACCTGGGATTCTGGTACTATACATTTTGATGAATTTGAAACAGAGCTAACAAGACTTCTCAAAAAATTTGAAAAAGTGTACGTTAAGGGCCAAGAAAAGAAGGAGGTTCTAAGTTTTCTGAATAAAATCGTCGTAAATTTGGAGGATCTCGAGTGCCCGTCTTTAAAAGTTCTGCGAAAAACTACTGCTGCCGTACGTTGCCTCAATCACAACATCCGTTCGCCTGTATGTGCATTGGAAAACATACTAATTTTATCCGACTGGTGGCGCAATGAATACACTGGAAGTTCAGAAAATATTGCAAACAATCCCGAGTCTGTTGAATGTGAAACGCTATGTTTTTGCTTCTGATCAACTCCCTACAAGAATTGCAAGACCTGTGGCAATCATCGTCAACACAGATCCAGCAAACCGACCTGGACAACATTGGAATGCAGTGTATACAGACCAATATGGATATGGGGAATACTTTGATTCATACGGTCGCACTCCAAGCGGTTATCATTTAAAATTTTTACAACAAAATTCAATCAGCTGGTCTCATATTCCAAAAATTTTGCAAGATTTTAGCTCTAACGTTTGCGGCATATACTGTTTAATGTATTTATATTTTAAAATGGATGGTGCACCTATGATAAGTTTTGTAAATCTGTTCACTGATAATTTAGTTTCTAATGACACATATGTAAAAGCACTATATATCCAATACTTCACCTTAATAAACTTGTTTAATGTTATTTAGAAAATAAAAACACAAATAGTTTGTAATTAAACATATTTTTATTACACACACAAAATATTTAATAAATGTATTTACAATATTCGACTGTTTTATTTACAAAAATTAACAGCCTCTTAAGCCTAGCATGCAAAATAAAACTAACATGCAATTAAAATCTAGCATGCAGTTACAGTTAGCGCAAATTGGGGCATGTGACAATAAGTGCAATATTTAATGTACGTTTTGCGACAGTCGTGGTTAGTTTTCTAAAATGATTGAAATTAAATATTATGAAAACAATTGCCACAAAGCGGGTCTTATGAAATGTGAACACTAACCACACGTCGAAAATACGTACGATCAAATAAGCAATTACATGTAAACATAATGCATAAATTAAAAATTAGTTTAAATACTTTTGTTTTACAAAAATATGTGGCTACAAGTGCAATAAGTTGTTGCATAAAAACATCATAAAAGTTAAAAAAGACTTACATTATATGTCATGCATCATAAAGTTAACAAGACAAAAAAGACTGACATTAGATGTCTTCTATATACCCGTACGGAACAGTATCGAAGACATGCTATTTTAAACAATACGGGTGTCCGTACTTTAATATAAAAATAAAACTATTTAAATCATTTATTTAATGCGTATGTCTTATTTTATATGGGCGAGGGCACAACAGAAGTATGTCAGGAATATATTAAACTCAAATTTGTAACTCGATGAATTTCTAGAATCTGGTTCTTTGTTTGAAAATGCACCGAGGTCATGACGTCAGAGAAGGTTTCTCTGCAGAACAAAAGAGAAAGTTCAATGAGAATCTCTATAATCCAGCCATATAGCAGGCACAAATTATATAAGTAATGATGGCACATCCAATCGTAATATCGGTTTTTTTTTTAAATTATATCAAGCTTTAAACACAATAAGCTACAAAGGTCCAGCAGACGCAATCCCCCGGTAACAATGCATTTTTTGTCGATTAAAATTTACAGCCCGCTACATAAAACAAGTTATTGATAAAATAAAACACTTACGAAGACGCCTTTTAAAAATATTACTATGGTTCTAAATTATGCACAACGCAGTTCATCTGTTATTAATTATAATTTTCAGGAAATAAATAATTTTATAATATGACAGCATAGCGGCACTCAACCGGAATGGCACACTGCTCAAATCTTAAATTTCTAAGACACCTCGCTAGTCTAGGGGTTAGGTGTAGGGGATACTGGCCAGGCAACTAGGGTTCGAATCCCACTTGGGCCCGACGCAAATAGCTTTTTTTAAATATAAATAGTCCTTCTGTGAATGCACGAGAGAGACAACCAAGGGGGCAGAAGAGCGAGATAGATTTAACAGTTTGAAATTCAAATATTTCCGCTAGAAGTGCGCGCGCAGAAAACCAAGATGGCTGCTGACACCCGGGAAGTTTAAAATTCAAATAATGGAACTTAGAAAAAAATCGGAAAAATTTCAAATTTCAAATATTCCCGCGAAAATTAAAAATGGCCGCCGCGTAATTCCGGAAGAAAATAAAAAATCTAATGCGTAATTTAATCGGAAGCTAATGCGTAATTTAATCAGTAGCACACATCAAAAATAATTAGGTCAATCCGCGACATTAATTAGAGCATCTGATTCGCGGTTTAATTCGCGGTTTAATTGACTTTTAATTGATCCGATTAAAAACAAAATGGTCGCTATAGCCCCGACTGTTCTACTTAAATAAAATAAGTTTGTTCTTTTCTATTAAATTTAAGCACTGCCACTCCTGATAGCCAATACTGGCCGTTTTGCGGTGACAGGTTATGTCACAGTGTTTTCACGCGAGCCCGATTGGTTTCAATGATTTCAATTTAGTGAGTAGCCTTTGACTGACATTTCGCCAAAACGTCAAAGTCAAAGTTTGCAAATCAGCGTCGTTCTAGAAACTCATAATAACCGTGTTAGAAGCTCCAGTATTGAATTAATAGTGGAAAACGTTAAAAATGTATGCTGTCGAACACGGTGAAAGTCATTATCCATATTGTTGAATAATCTTTCCAAATACCACTCAAGGCAAATTTTTTTAAGATAATTTATTTCGTCAACATTTAAATTATTGCAAATTTCTCTCAACAAAAACTGCTCAAATTCCACTCGACCTGTGGTCTCGCGAAGTGTTTAACGCAGTTTTGCTTTCAAGAAATTTAAACGCAATAATTTGCATGTGAACGAAAAAAATTTTTACCTTTTGTGGTATTACCCTTGATAATATAATTAACAACACAAGATGCAGACTTAAACGTTTTGTTTAATTACAAGTGTTTATGTGACATGTGACACTCACAGGTAATACAACTCACGAAAATTAATCCTGATGACAGGTAACAAACCAAACGATCTTTTTAAAAATCTATAAGAATTTCAATGAGCAGCGGGAAAAATATAATAACATAACTTGGAATGTATCGCCTATTAACATTTTCAGCAGGCAACAAGCCGCGGATTTACCTTAGCTTGTACTTGCCTACCTCAAATGTTAATAGGTCTTTACATTCCTTGTTACTTAATAGCTAGGTATTTAAATAACGAAATTCTTAACTATATGTCTAAAAAAGGACAATAAAATTGTACACACACCAGAATTTTTAAAAAATTTCGAATGTTGTAAGAAAATTTTTACTAATAAACCATTACTTCAGTATCCTAACTTTGACAAAACATTTGAATTGACAACCGATGCATCCAAGTATGCAATAGGTGCAGTATTATCTCAAGAAGGCAAACCAATTTGTTACGCCTCTCGAACTCTTATTGAGGCCGAGCAAAAATACACAACAATCGAAGAGAACTGTTGGGTATAGTTTGGGCCAGCAAACAATTCCGACCATATTTGTATGGAGTCAAATTTATTTTATCTACTGATCATAGACCACTTACATGGATAAGAAATTTGAAAGAACCAAATTCTAAATTAACCCGTTGCACATTAAAACTCTAAGAGTACTATTTTACCATAAAGTACCTTCCCGGAAAACTTAATAAAATTGCTGACGCTTTATCAGGTGTTAAGATTCATTTTATGTCAACAAAATCACTAGGTCGACTTAATACACAAACTCCTATAATAAATGGCAACGAAATTTTAGACCCGCAAGAAAGACAAAACCAAATCCAAAATTATCATAAGTATTTATCTAATCACAAAATCAAATCAAAAATGTATATAAAATATTAGGAAAGCAAATCGATATTAAAGAAAAACAAAATTTAAAATTAAACCCAATCCGGAAAAATCAAGCATTTCATCTAAACGAAAAAGTATTTGTTAAAACAAATTCTAGAAGTAAAAATGAACCAAAATTTATAGGACCCTACACGATATCTCAAATTCTCGATCATGACATATATGAATTAGTACCGCATAACGGATCTTCTATCATTTGAAGACATGCTAATGAATTACTACCTCTTTGAGGCCTATTACTCTCATCGTCTGTATCTTGATTAAATATTCAATACATGGTGATATAATATTGTAAATAATTTAAAATATAATCCAGAATTATATCATTTAAATTTACACAATGTAGTTCTTAAACGAAGCAAATTGACGCTTATTATAAATGTAGATTATATCTCTATTCTTATTCACTATGATTGTACTTAGAAACAATTTAATGAAAATCGTATTGCTACTTTATTATTCAATGTTAAAATTAGTATTCCTGTTGAAATAAGTCACTGGACATTAGACGTTAAATGTAATTTTTTTTTTTTTTGAAAAGCCAGATACTGTTCCAAGCTTTTACATTTAAGTTTAAATTGTATTATATTAATAAACCAAGAACACATGTTGTTTACCGCTAAAAGCACCTCAAACAAAATGATTAATTTAAAAATTTCAAATATTGATCAAACAATCCCAGAATCAAAACACATAACCGTTTCAAAAATGGACTTGATTCCTGTCGACACTCAGAGATTAGTTGAAGATCGAATTAAACTCAATAAATATGAAAAATTGTTAAAACCTGTAAATAACCATAACTTTAATAATCTAAGTGTGTCTGCTATTGTATTTACCCTATGTACCGTTATATATTTTACCTATATTATAATCGTAATACGATAAAAATTAAGCTTATCGGATTCCAAAATATAGATTTTGGACCTAATAACGTAAATGTATTTTCTATTTTTATTATTGTGAAGTACATTAAGGCATATATTTATCCCGTATTGTACGACCTTTTGGGAGACGAGTTACATCATCGCACACTGAACCCCTATTGTTTGTAAAATTGCAAGCTTCCAACCTTGATTTCACGCGCATCCTGTCTCGTAACATTCCAGGTGATAAGCTTATCTTCAGTGTAGAGATGTTATATAAGTAACTAGTGTTACATTTTAGCTTCAGTTCCTAGTTCAGAGCTTAAACACGCTTGATGTAAGAGATTGTCTTGCGGGAGCCTGTTCTAAGACTCTAATATATTTATGTATTGTAAAATAAGAATAAAGTTGTTTTTTTAAGTCGTTACGGTACGGCGATTGTTTAAATGAACTGACGTACATTGCATCATCCTCAGTGGCGTAACTTCAAATTTTGGGCCCGGGGGCCGTGATCTTCACCTGGCCCCTTAATTGCCAAGTGTAAGTCCTATTCTTGCCAGAGCATTTTTGGTTATCATTTTTCAATTATTTTTTTTAATTCATAAACAGAAACATCAAAGCAAAATGAACAAAAGCGAATGTTTTTCTCGAACTCATTTATACTTTATACGGGACCGAGTTTGGACCTGCCGGGCTTTAAACTTCACGAGGCCCGTTGGGCCCCCTGAAGTTCAGGGCCCGGGAGCAGCTGCCCCCTTTGCCCCCTCGGTAGTTACACCACTGATAATCCTTAACCAAAGAAATTGTGGATGATAACAAACAATTTAAAATTTTTCTTGATATTTATTGTCAGTTTATATATGTGCAGACTTAACTTTTCTTGTCAACTATTTTTTGGAAAGTATTGAGTTTTGAAATACCAATTAAAAATTAATAACACCAACAAACGTTCTGTTATTGGCTGGGGCATTTACTTTTAAAAACATTACAAGATAAGTATCACTTTAACAGATTATGTCAATTAGCCCATAATCCCTCTGCAGGTAGAAAGTTTTACGGCCGCTTGTTATATGAGTTGCCTAACCGACAACGACGTAGCCCGTATAATAGTTAAATAAATAATCTAGAATAATTTTGTCAGCAAGATTGTGAGGCCTAATAAAGAAATACAGAATTTCTCGATGACCTTTTTGTTTAATAATAGATATAGAAATTAACTGGCATGTCAACATTTTTAAAGGGGACTTTAGATTTTAAAATATTTGTTATGAAATAATAATAACAAAATCATAATAATTAATTATCTGTGTTCTTTAGATTGAATAACTACATGAAGGTCAAATTTGATTGATTTTAAGAGTTGTTTACTACAGGTAGACCTACTTTGAATTTATTGCTGAAGTCAAGAAAGTGAAAACAAGTTTCGTCTCTTTTGGAATAATTTAGCACTGTATAATTGGTTGCGAACATTACTCCTTAGAAGCCTCTAGCAGATCATTCAAATGGTTTTGTAAAAATTCAAATGCCGTTCACCATTTAAATGATTGGTTAAAACAGGAGGACGAATCACACTCCCACTAATTAAAAAAAACTTTAAAAATGGGTTCTGCAAATCGTGTGTGGGTTTTCCAAGGACCACACATAGGAATTGTGAAAGTTGATCATTTCATTGCGAGGAAAAATGGTTTCATCGGCGGCCAGATTTTAAATATTTAGGTTAGGTTTCACACCGTCAAATATCAAAACGTTGTAAGTGCCAACCTACCTGCATTTTATTAGATTCCCCCATATTTTCAAAATATTATGTGACAATAAAATAGTGTTCAAAGCTTTTATCACTATATGTACATGAAAAAATAATGTAAGGCATATTATTACATTCAAAATGAAATATTTTAATATACAAAATAAGGAAGGGTACTGATTTTCCATCAGATAAGGCCTCTTGTTTGGCGATTATAGCTTGGTAAAAGGCTGGTTTTCATGTGATGTAACGTATATGATATGCAATGTATCATATCTTTGATTTGCTTGCTTTTACCTCGCCTCCAAAGTCGCATATCCTGCTGGGTTGATTCAATGTTTAAGTTTTAAAAAAATTACTCACCAAATCCAGGTTTGAAGACTTAAAACGTTCTCCGAGGAGCTACTTCAGAGTAGGAAGTCTTGATTTCCACTTTTCCTATGTTCTTCTTGTTTATTTTTATCAAACAAGATTGCAATGTTTCTTAATGTTTGGTTGCGAGAGCTGTTCTTAAACTTTCATCCAGTTAAAAAAATCCCACTTGAGTGATCACAAAAGGCTTCTGTTTACTGGCAATTGCCATAACACAGATAGTATTAATACTGATTATGATGTGATAGTATTATTGAACACCTTGCAAGTTAATAACATTTTCATAATACCTACATGTTATTATACTATATCAGTACTGTCTGATTAATCGAAATGTTACCCCTAACAGCCGTAGCCTTTAAAATTTAACAGCCACGGCTGTTATAACCGTTGCTACGTGCATCCATATATTTAAAACGTGAAATGTTTTCTTTCGACACTTATTTTGAGACTTCCTCCAGGACGGCGATTTTGATAATGATTTTGTTAAATGAAAGCTGCTACCGTTCAAATTCGCACAAATAAGTGACTAATTTATAGATATAAACCAACATATTGCAGCTCCCAAGTGGTTGCAGCGGGCCATGCAGTAGCAGTGAAACCAGTAAATTCTCGAAGTCGACCTGACATTCTGCTGATTTTTGCAATGGACCCCTGTACCTGCACTTTGACCATATATGCCCAAAGCAGTAGGTATCAGGAAGTTGAAGTTTGTCAAAAATGTTCATTTAGTTACATACCTAACGAAGTACCAAGAAATGATTTTCGGATATTCCATCTCTGAGGGGGGGTAAAAACCGGTAAAATATGTTCTCACGAATTCCTCAATATCTGATAGGGTGCGAATCTGGATTCGGGGGTGAATTATATAATCTTTTATATCTTCTGTGTCAATTGACTTAGGAAGATCTTTTTTGATACATTTCATTTGTATATATTTTTTATTTTATTCTCAAGGTTAATACCACAAGTAGTGGATATATTTTTGACAAATATTTTGCCGTTTCCATGTAAATTATTGCGTTTAAATTTCACGGAAACAAAATCATATCAAAAATGTCACGAGCCGAAAGCGAGTGACATTTAAGTGTGATTTTGTTGAGTGAAATTTGCAATAATTTCTATGGAAACGGCAAAATATTTAAAAAAAAAATATCTACATCGAGTGGTATTTGGGACGACTATTTAACAATATGAATACATAACGATTAACTTTATTGAAAAATAATCCAACAATTAATATTCATCCTCAATTAAATTCAGCGGAATACTTGCTAAACACAAAATTTTAAAATTTTTAACGCAAGCGAAACTTTGTTCACACAGTTTGTTGGTGTTTAGTTTTACGTAACCTAGCGATATCGCTAAGGACAGAACATCGTTGCTAAGCGATATTTCGCAACAGGCTGTTTAGTTTTTGAGTACGTACATTGTTTTGTGAATATTTTGCATGGTGCCCAATATTCAGTGATATATTGCTGTTATTGGTTGAAAAAAGCAAATGTCTGCAATATGATTGGTTTATATGTTATAGCGTTGAATAGTCATTGTTATACTACTGCAGTTTTATTAATCTATAAAAGCTGGGGTGCCAATTACATACATATTTCTAAAGGGTACGTGAAGTATGAACGAGAGATGGAAAACCTTTTTAGAAAGAATATTAGCTCCGTTTCCTCTAAAGTTACTTTACAGCGTTTGTTGGTTTGGAGCAGTGGGTGAGAAGTGGGAGAGCGGCACTGTAGATTGCATCTAAGATTTACAAAAAAAAAAGTTTGTAGTCTGAGCAAAGAACGGGTATCTTGCTAATAAAAAAGAAAATAAAAGTTAATACTTCTCTATATAAAAGTCAACTCTACGAAACAACTATTCAATAAAATATCAAAACGTTGGCAAACGTAACAACTATAAAGAGTTAATACAAATACACATAATTAAAAAAAATGCAATAAATCAAGAACAATATGTTGCAAAGGCTAATATGCATTTTATTGCAAAAACCTTCCTCTTCACACTTTGATTCGCTATCAAATTCAACAAGGGCTGTGATAATTGAAGGAAAATTATCTATAGCAGAGGTTCCCATGTTTTTTGTCCACTCGTCCTTAACTAGTTTCTCACAATGTTTTATGTTGTTTCTCCAAATGTCTGTTGTACAATTTGCAATAGACTCGCACCACAAATTCTTGACTTTATCTTGGATGAAAGCCATGAAGTTACGTGCTCAGTATAATAGTTCTTAGACAATCCCTATACCAATTCAATAGATTGAATTGATAGTGGTATGGGGTAATCTAAGAACTTCATTCCATTGCTTTTTGAGATTGTGTCTACGATGTATGTCTTCTTGTTTGTTGATAAAGGTCTAATTACGTCCAACAGTTGTTTTTTCTTGTTAATTTGTTGTCTTAAGCAATATTATTTTGATTCGACCACCCCTGCATTTGCTCTTTGGTGTTTGAAAAGCGTTATCGAAAAGCGCTGAATAGTAAGGGGTATTACCCGTTACAATATTTTTTGTTGAATTTGGAAAATGCAGGAATTAATTTATTTTTCTCCAACCACACGAATAAGACGCCATATTGTCGAATAATTTTGTATAAAAAGTAAGTCATTTCGTGATGTTCACCAATTACCTCGACAACTGTACACTTTTCGATTCATATTTGCACTAGTACAAAAACGGACGCAAGATAGGATTTTACATGGCAAATTTTAAATAAAAAACAAACGCTTCGTTGTCGTCTAATTCCACCGTATAGTGATTGTTTATTTATGCCATGACAGTTTTACAATATAACCTACAATGTTTGATTCTAAATAATAAGTCATATTACCGAATTTATGAGTAGTTGGAGAAAAATAGTATGTTACATTCGCACAAAAAAATGCGTTTTCGGGACGCGTAAGACTCCCCGGATTCCGGTGCGCGTCGTCCGGCGATCTGTCTTACTTGTCCCGAAATCATGCATTTTTTGTACTAATAAAACAAATAACTATTTCATGCATTGTTTTAAAAAATATCGCTATTCATGTTTTATGTTAGTTCCGATCACTATTGTCTCGAACACGTCGGCCCCGTTCAAAAATCCTTTAACCTCCCCCCCCCCCCACCCCCTCCATCATTGCCTGAACTTACATGTTGGAAAATCTAAGTCTTGTAAATAGATAACATTTACTTTTTCACGTGAATTTTTATATTGCAAATGTTTCCTTAAAAAACTGATTTAAAACGTGACCTTGTTCCCAGAGCAGTTTTTGGACATTTACAGTTTCGTACTTACAACCATCGACTTATTATTCTCAATATTAATCTCGGGACCATAAATATTCCAGATTCTTATGTGCATATGCTAATAGTAGATTTAGATTAAAGTACGTCGTATTACTTATACACTGAATTTATTTTAATGGTTAACATGCAGTTTCGTTTCTATGCCAGCATTAAATCATACAGGTCACTTCCATAGTTACATATGAAATCAATAGATTAGAGCGTTTATTTTACGAGTTAACATACGAATTTGAATTAGGTACTTGCTAATATAGTCGAGTCAATAAAGCCTAAAAATCGACCAAACTTCTTAATTCTCAGCAACAGCTCCGATTTTGATCAATTTTTTTTAAAATGTGTGTTTTTTAATATTATTCAAAATCAGAAACATTCCAATTTCAGGAAATAATTTTTTATATTGTTTAAACAATAAAAACTGAATTTATGGGAAAAATTATTTTAAAATTTTTTTTCGCAGTATTTGTGAAAATATTAATTGTTTTTATTGAAAATTCATTATCAACAATGTCTCGCGCACTCGTGGTTAACATGTATTTATATTGTTTAAACAATAATAGCAACATTTACGTAAAAAATTGATTTTTTAAATGTTTTTTCGTAATATTTACATGAAAGTGACGAGTTTTTATTAAAAATTTAGTATAAATAATATTTTAGACAATTTAAAATATTAATTATTTATATTGTTCAAACAATGATAACAACATTTATATAAAAAAAAAATTTTCGACATATTTATAGAAAAGTGAACTGTTTCTATTAAAATCTTACGGAAAGATATATTTATTTAAATCAGAGTTAGTAATTATTTATATTATTTAAATAACAATTACAATGATTTTACTAGGGAATTAACTTTATAATATTGTAATCAAAATTTATATTATTTGTATATAACTGACTACATTATAATCATTATAATGGAAGAATTTTGTGAAGTGTCATTTACATCATCATTTCAACATGTTGACGCCAGCGATAGTACGATAAATAAAGATTGTACAGCTGTACATAAAATTATAGAATTTTTTACAATTCACAATCCATTTCCCGATGTACAAGTTATGGGAATTTCTACATGAATTGTAGGTGATGATACCATAGATTGTTATAAAGCGTTTGAAGTTGGAGTAAAACTAAGAAATGAAACAAACGGCTTCAACTTTAAAGACATAAAAATGACAATAAAGGACACCGTCAAATCTTTATTAAACATGAACAGTAAAGTTAAAGTGAATACTAATGAAATTGCCGTCGATCCAAATTTAATCTTTCAACGAATCTGTTTTTTAAAAAAAGATAATGACGAACTTAGACATTATTTTGACTACGAGTTGGCTCCTTATACTCTTTCCCTGTTTGATAATGCCGGAATGAGAAAAACTACAAAATCATCGTTATACGATATTTTTCAACAATCTAAAACGAATGTTAATGATGTTAATAAATTTTTTATATCATTGATGGCGGTATGTTACTATACAGATTGAATTGGGACCAAAATCAAAAATTTTCTTTCATTTGTCAAAACTACATCAAATATTTACGTAACAACTATGGCACTAATGTTAAAATTGTATTTGATGGGTATAATACTGATGGCACTAAAGCGTCAGAAAGGAATCGTAGATATGTCGGTAATGCCTCGATTGATTATTTATTTGATGATATGTCTTTACAAACAACTAAGGAAAAATGTTTAGCCTCATGTCGTTGTTGTAGCTGAAGACATTGATGTATTGGTATTATTAATGGCGTTATCGCCAGATAATAAGGAATTATTTTTTTTTAGACCACCGAAAAACAATATATTACCAAGAGTTTACTCATCAAAGACAGGCTTAAATGATTTTCCAAATACTAAAAAGGAGCATCTTCTGTTTATTCACGCTTTTACAGGATGTGATACAACATCAGCTTTTTATAGAAGAGGTAAAAATCATTTTGTAAAAATTTTCAATAATAATGTCAAGTTACGTGCCGCAGCTGAAGTATTTATGATTGAAAATCAACGTGAAGAAGTACTTTTTAACGAAGGTATATATTCTATTCTTGCACTGTATGGTGCAAAAACTGCAAACAACTTAAACGAATGGAGGCATAAACGTTTTATAATGCTCGCTTCAAAGACGAAAAGAGTTCAAATTGCATCACTTCCTCCAACAGAAGATGCAGCTCAGCAGCATATTAAGAGGGCTTATTTACAAATACAGCAGTGGAAAAATAATTCACTAATACCTCCCGAAAAAAGGGGTTGGAAAAAAGAAAATTATTTAATACCAGGGCAAATGACGCAACCAGCAGCACCGGACAACATTTTAAAAATTATTTTTTGCTCATGCAAAACCGGATGTGGGGCAGCATGTGGATGCAGAAAAAGTGGTTTGCATTGCTCCCCTGCATGTATTGTTTGTAGTGGCAATGATTGCAATAATCATCCAGCAATTGAAGAGGAGCGAGAATTCGAAACTGAGGATTTAGACGCCGATTAGATTTTTATTCGTCTACTGTATTATAAAAAAATATAATATTCTTTAATAAAGTTTTCATGTAAATATTTTTAAATAATGACACTTTTATAAATAACATAAATAAATAAAAAACTTTAAGAACAAATTATGTATACTATTCATTTGTGTACTAGATTTGCAATAAAAACAATTTGGTTTTTTATAAATATCGCCAGAAAAAATAAAAAAATATTTTTCATAAAAATTTCATTGTTATCGTTATTTAAAAAATATAAATAATTACTAACTCTGATTTAAATAAATATATCTTTCCGTAAGATTTTAATAGAAACAATTCACTTTTCTATAAATATGTCGAAATTTTTTTTTATATAAATGTTGTTATCATTGTTTAAACAATATAAATAATTATTATTTTAAATTGTCTAAAATATTATTTATACTAAATTTTCAATAAAAACTCTTCACTTTCTTGTAAATATTACGAAAAAACATTTAAAAAATCATTTTTTTCCGTAAATGTTGCTATTATTGTTTAAACAATATAAATACATGTTAACCACGAGTGCGGGAGACATTGTTGATAATACATTTTTAATAAAAACAATTAATATTTTCACAAATATTGCGAAAAGAAATTTTAAAAATAATTTTTTTCATAAATTCAGTTTTTATTGTTTAAACAATAGAAAAAAATATTTCCTGAAATTGGAATGTTTCTGATTTTGAACAATATTAAAAAACACACATTTTAAAAAAAAATTTATCAAAATCGGAGCTGTTGCTGAGAATTAAGAAGTTAAAACCTTCATTGACTCGACTAATAAGAAACTTACTTTTGTTACCGGAATGTAGGTATGCAACTAAGAAGTAGATACATAGGAAAAACTTGTGTGCTGTATCTTTTCTTCAGTGGTATACATTATGATAACTTTTAATTGTCTTTTTGACAAGTAATAATTCCTATGTTAACTCGTAAAATACACGCTCTAATATATTGGTCTCATTTGTAACTATGGAAATGACCTATATGATTAAATGGTGGTATAGAAACGAAACGCTTATGTTATAGATATTAACGATACAAGTTTGATTATGAGCATCTTGATTGCCAAAACGAGGCGGCGAGCCGAGTTTTGCGGCAATGAAACGAGTTTCGTTGTGTGCCATAAGCAAACGTGTATTGTTCAATATTTTATCTTCATCAATAAATTCTGGTTCAACGTATTTCTTTATACAAAAAGAGTGCGGTAATATTCATTACCGCACTCAGTGCGGTAATGAAGCTCTTAACGATACTAAAATTAATTTGGTTAAGAGTCTATGACAAAACTGATGAAGATAAACTATTTAAATAAAGTCCCTGTATATTATGTCTTTATTGTACTTTGAAATTCTGCTCTGTAAGTCTTAATTTTTAATGCATATTTCCAAAAGTCGTTCCTTTTTTCTTATATTCTGTCCGTGTGATTTATAATTATGAAATACTTCTTTTAAAATTTTGTATACTTCACCAGAAGATACCTGCGTAGAAACGATTATAATTTTGCACATTCTAGCTTTATCATAGTTTGGTTGTTTTCTTCATTTAACTTATGAAAGCATGAATAAAATGCTAGTTTGGTTTCGTCCAATATTATTTCTACCACACCTACTAAAAGTAGTCTTTTACTAATAGCTTGTCAAGCTAAAAATGAGATCAACGTGCTAAAAGTAAACAGCTGATTTTGAATTTACCTATTTTAAACTGGAAGTGAGATTACAAAGTTATTCTAGTTAGAGCTTTTGTTAGCGATAAAGTGTTTTTTTAGCATTATGTAGTGAATTGAAATAGCCAGGAAAGACCGAGACATTACAAAACAATAAAAATTCGCCTCATGCACAGCTTGGTGTTTTCAATTCTATTATATGCTTCAGAAACGTGGACTATCAAAGCAAAACAACGAAAGAAACTGGATGCCTTTGAGATGTGGAGTTACCGAAGACTGCTTCGCATTTCTTGGACAGAGCATCGAACCAACGTATCCATCCTAAAAGAATTATGCGTCAAAAAACGAATTCTCACAGTTATATGTGAACGCATCTCGAGATATTTTGGGCATATATCCAGGCGCAGGAACGATATGGAGTAGGTAATGGTCGAAGGGAAAGTCGAAGACAGAAGAGCCAGAGGCCGCTCTCCGCGCCGATGGACAGACCAGATCCGAGAGATGACTGGGACCCCTGTCTATGAGGCAATTCATATGGAAACTAATCGGGAAGAGTGGAACACATCCATTGCAATGGCAGTCACCACATCCTTGGTAAGGGATAAGGACTGAGGAGGAGGATTATGTAATGAATAGAGTAAAATGTGTGCTATTATAATTACCTTTAATAACTAACGTTGTCAACTACCGCCTGCAGAAATAGTCACCTGCGCCGGCTATTTATCGATGGTCATCTATTTATTATGACATAAATTATTATAACTGTCAAAATGTATAGCATTGTTAAATCGATATTAATGGAATAATATTTGTTTGTAAAAAAAATATTGTATGCAAACTCGTACTATAAGTGTTATTGCACTCAGTGTTGGGTAGCAACTAAGTAAAAGTAACTCGTTACTGGTAACTAGTTACTTTTCAGTAACTTAATAGTAACTTAATTACTTTTGTGTTTTCAGTAATTGTAACTATAACACGTTACAATTATTTAGTAACTTAGGTAGCTGAAGAATTTGTGGAAACTTCGAATGCTTTAGTATGCAAATGCTAATACCGACCACAGGAATACCTTCTTGTACTTAGTCGATAATAAATAATATTTGACGGATTCTATTTGGGTGGTGACCAGGGACCCGGACCCAAATAAAATAAGGGTTCCGGTCCGGTCCGGTCCAGAACAAGATCGAAAATTTCGGTTCGGGTTCTGACCACACCATTCTAGATAGATTTCGGTCCGGTCCGGTCCGGTTTTTTTCGGTCCAGAGGGTTTTTTTTCGGTTCGGACAAAAAAAAGGGATTACTTTAGGTAGGCAGCCTTTTCCCGAGCTTTTTTCATAAAAAATATACCTTGGTATCATATAAAATACCTATATAAAATACAATACTCAATTACTCAATGTAAGTTTTCTTGGAAAATCAATGCGTGAGTAAATTGTTTTGTTTTCTCCTTGTCATCTTAGCTTCTACCAAGGGTTTAATTATTTCCACTTCAGTTGTTTCCGCTTCTTCTTCATTATCATCAGAGTCATCAGACACACTTGCTTGTGCTTGTCCTTCTCTCATCCTGGCTCGGTCCTCTGAGGAGTTTGAGGTTTAGTCTTTTTTCTTCTGATTGCAAAATTGAATTTTTTTAATTAGGTACCTATCAACCGACTTCATAAATATACAAAAACTCTGAACGCTAGAACTTACAGCTTTTCTTCTTTCTTCTTCCCGAAGATTCTGTTTGTTCTTACGAACAATTGTTCCTCTAGAATCTTGTCTTTCACGTTCGCTCTTGTAGGAAGAAGCAGAAACTTTAACCCAGGAAAAAGCCTTTCTACACTAACTTGTGTGGCTGGTACACTCAGTAAGACTCCTGCTAGAAGATGTAACTTAGCCATTTCCTCTTTTTTTGATGCCCAAAAATAAAATATTGTGGGCTCATTGGGTAAACGTACCCTACCCTGTTCGACTTCATAAGAATTCAATATATTGTCAATCTTCTTTGACAGCATGAATGAATTAAGGTACCGCAGTTGTGCCACCGTTGATCAACTTTGTGTTCTGATTCTTTTATTTTCAAAAAAGCCTCCATCTCATCACTTGATGAGTTTGACCTCACTGATTCAGTCTCGAGATCGATTTTATCACCATGTTTTATATTCGTGGAATTGCTCAAAGCCAGTAGTCTAGCCCAAAGCAAAGTTAAACGCTTTTTTGCTTTTCCATCTGACTCCAGTCTAGTACGATTTTAAAACAGGGTCCAAAAATATACCAGCTAGGACTACCTCGTTATTCATCAGTTGGCTTTCACGCTCTTTCATCTTTTTTAAAATGCTGGTTTGACCAAAATGTGATGCAACTTTCTCTGTTGCCAATTTGCACTCTTGCCACTAGCCCTAAAATGAACCGAGAGTCATTTCATCATACTGTAACTTTTTTTTGCATTTCCGTCAGCTTCACCCAAATTTTGAAAATTATTGAAATTTATCAATTCCATGTCTATGAAAAATTCTTTCAATTGCAGTAATGGCTCGAGCATGTCGAATGTTGAGCTCCAACGTGTTAGACAGTCAATGTTTGTTAAGTTTTTGTTTTCTTAACATATACATGAATATTTGTGTTCTCAACGTCTTTACTACTTTTCGCACCCTCAAAATCAATTTTCCGAATTTCTTATTCTGTTTGAATGGATCTTCAATCGCCAACTGCAGCGTATGTGCGGCACACCTCATACCTTTATTGAGAGTAAAAGATTAGGAAGATTTATTATGAAGAAAACTATGAATCATTGCGACTCAGATAACAAGCCTTTTTTAAATTTTATGTACCTATATGATTTCACGATTAGTGTTGTGATTCATATAAATTTAAAATTTGTTTTGCATCGGTGGCGGTGGGGCAGGCGCAAGGCTGCGGGGTGAGAGGTTGGTCGGTAGTGGCGCGAATGTGCCAGGGCAGTGGTGGTGGTGGTAAAGCCTAGTATTGCGCTCAAAAACTGCGCTATGATAATATAATTATTTACATAATAAGACCTAAAAAAGTCCGCAAAAAATCTTTTCTGGCGAGAACCGAAAAAAACCCGAAAAAACCGAAAAATATTTTAAGGGATCGGGTTCGTTACCTATAATTAATTAAAAATGAAATATGGGTTCGGTTTCGGTTCGGGTCCAGACAAAAATTACGGTTCCGGTCCGGTTTTCGGTTCAAAATCGGTCCGGTCCGGGTCCCTGGTGGTGACAGCTTTTTCCAGTAATTTTTAATCCTTTAACAACTAGAAGCTCTCTGAGCAGGTATGAGGATTACTGGGAAGTACATTCCTAACGCCTGTGCGCAGGTTGGGGGTGTCTTTTTCAGACGAAAACGCTGTTACATTATTAGAAAATAAAGTAAAAATGCGTGCTTCTACTTCATCAGTTTGTCCACTTCCCAGTCGGGGCCTGGACACAACGCCCACTGGTCACAAACCCCAACTCAGAATTTGGTCATAACGCCCAACTTAGATTTTGGTCACAACGCCCAACTTGGTCACAACGCCCAATTTTGATTTTGGTCACAACGCCCAACTTGGTCATAACGCCCAAAATCGATATTGGTCACAACGCCCAACTTGGTCACAACGCCCACCGACGCCTGTTATAGGAGAGAGCTATCGACGCCACTTAAACCACCGTTTTGGTCATAACGCCCACCTTCGATTTTGGTCACAACGCCCAACTTGGTCACAACGCCCAATTTCGATTGTGGTCACAACGCCCAACTTGGTCACAACGCCCAATTTCGATTTTGGTCACAACGCCCAACTTGGTCACAACGCCCAATTTCAATTTTGGTCACAACGCCCACTTTGGATTCTGGTCACAACGCCTACTTTTGATTCTGGTCACAACGCCCAACTTGGTCATAACGGCCAAGTTTGATTTTGGTCACAACGCCCAACTTGGTCACAACGCCCAATTTCAATTTTGGTCACAACGCCCACTTTGGATTCTGGTCACAACGCCCACTTTGGATTCTGGTCACAACGCCCACTTTTGATTCTGGTCACAACGCCCAACTTGGTCATAACGGCCAAGTTTGATTTTGGTCACAACACCCAACTTTGATTTTGGACATATCGCCCAGGCGGCACAGAAAGTAAATTGAATAATAATAAATTAAACTTTTAAGATGAGGTAATAGGTAGGAACATTTTCAAGTTCCCGTAAGTAGTATTAATATTATTTATTTTTCATAATAATTAAGTGGCGTAATGCGTTGTCCAAAAAGTTTCTAAATTCGGATTATAACATATAAAGTTGTATTTTTTATATGGAACTCATAGTTAGCTGTGGCATTATGAGACATATATCGTATGGGATCGATTTATTCATTTTCACTACTTTATAGCAACAATTCACAATTTTTAATATTTCGTCGTTTTCTAGTTGAAAACTTGTGCCATTTAGAATATACGTGATTAAACAAAGTTTTTGCGTTGTTACAATACCACCGTTTGATTGACAGAATTAATCACGTTTGATTGTTGCTTATAATATTATAGTGTCCTTCATATATCCATTTATCAGAACATTTTATTGTCCATTAAAACCTCTGCAGTTTCTCAAATTAAAAATGCATTTGCAAAAATGTAAATATTCTATTTCTATACGAAGGAGTTTCGAAAATATGAAAATGATTGAAGAAAAAAGTACTCTTATTTTTCAAAATACACAAAAATGTTATTTGGAAGTATTTGTTATAACCTATCTATTAATAGTTATTTAACAAACAAGTATGTTAATGAGAGCGATTAATAATCGAGATATTTTAATGCGCGAGCGCTAGCGAGCGCGTTAATTCTAGATATTATTAATCGCCGATTAACATACGAGTTAGTTACAATATTTTTCCGTTGATCGTACATTATTAATTTGAAGAAAATCTAATTTTATTCCATGAAGAGAATTTGACACTTATAGTTTTGACATTAAGGGTTCCGGGTGACCATAAATGGTTGTGATTTTTTTCTTAGGTTGGCACTGTTTATGTTGGTGACATTGTAAGTCTATGTTAAATATGAGGTTAGCAGGTTAAGTTTTGAGTCAGTTTGTGTCAAAACTGACTCAAAACCTAACCTGTTAACCTCGAATTTGACATACACTTGCAGTTCCACCAACATAAACAAATTTTTAAAATCGTTTATTAATAAAAAATCATTCATTAATAAGGGTCATTAATATACGATTCTCTAGAGCTCGTTTCACTCTGACTATGCAGTACAGAGAACATACGACAATGTTATTTAAAGACAAACTTCGCTTGCTGCGTTGCCGCTTGTAGACCGCACTCAGGTATACTGTATGCTGCTCTTTTCAAATTGACGCAGAAGCGACAAAAAGGGTTTACTTCAACAAGGTATTAACAAATAAGCCGATTGCAATACAAAAGGCGGATTTATTATGATTGACGTCTTCGTGTTCAGTTTTAAGCAACTTGCTATCCCTGTACACTGCATAGTCAGAGTGAAACGAATTATTTAAAAATTTGACACAAAAATGAAATTTGTTTGCTCTGATTTCAAATCACGTAATATCCTGGTTGCTAAGTGAGGGAAAACTCAGATTTGACAATACTCGTTTATCGTATCCCTTGATAAGTTAACTTTGAAGTATTTCATTTGGTAATACACAGCGTGGTAAGAAAAAAATAGGAGACACCAGAAAAAAATGTTTTCGGAGCAAGTAACTGTGACTTTATGTTTGACACTTTCTTTTAACCTCTTTAAATAACATTTTTGTCTATTTTGAAAAATAACCGTACTTTATTCTTGAACCATTTTCATATTTTTGAACCTCCCCTGTATTCGAATATATTTACATTTTGGCAAGTGCATTTTTAGTTTGAGAAGATGTAGAAACTTGTATCAGGAATAAAACACTCTGAGAAATGGATGATAAAAAAATCCATGTGTTACAAATTTATGAGGGACAGTATATGTTATATTATACAGATTGGTGGTGGATAGTGTGAACATAGACAGTCCATTGAGCTAGAATACAGTTTATGGGCTTTGTATGCGTTAGACAGAAGTAGACATATATGATTTAAAATCTAGTATCCTAGAATTCAGTGTTTTCTAAAAACAAAACCTTTTGATTCTGCGAATACTAGATGTTAATCGCATATAGGTGTGTTTATGCCTAACGCATACAAAGTCCGTAAACTGTATTCACACACATTTGATCACTTATGTTCACATTTTCCGCCACCAATCGGTATATTATGATATATAACACTGGAATGGGAAAAAATCCTCTTATTCATGATACCACATACAACTATAAATTTCATCTACTGACTACCCACTGCATTCGTATCGAAAAGGTGCCAGAAGAACGTCAAATTACTTTTATCTATTTTTATAAATAAGTGAGATATTGTCAAAAAACAAAAATCGAAAAATTCAATTTTTGTTTATAACTCGAAAACAAAAGACGGTAGCCCATTTTGGTTTAAACCATTAAGCTTTTCTCGAAAAAAGAGTTCGAGGATGGGGGTCCATTTTTCCATATCTCCTATAGTTATCGAGATTCCCTATGAAAACAACGAAATTGCCTTAACCTGTAGACTCTGCGACAGCGACCACGCTTGTTCACGAAAATAAATTTGAGCCCCCTTAGCAAAAGAAAAGATAATTAGGTATTGTAGGTATCCGAATGTTAAGAATTTGCTAAGTCTTATAATGTGTATTCTGAATTTCCACCCATTGAGTTTTCCGTCGAAATTTTAATGCCTCTAATGTTCTCTCGCGGAAGGCAAGTTAGGTTGAAATGACAGAATTGGTTAAATTGCTAGTTATCTTTATACAGATTGGTGGCGGAAAATGTGAACAAAGGTAATCAAATGAGTTGGAATACAGTTTATGAGCTTTGTATGCATTAGACAGAAATAATTATATGCGATTACCATCTAGTATCCGCAGAATGAAGGTGTTTCGTTTTCAGAAAACACTGAATTCTAGGATACTAGATTTTAAATCATATATGTCTACTTCTGTCTAACGCATACAAAACCCATAAACTGTATTCTAGCTCAATGGACTGCCTATGTTCACACTATCCACCACCAATCTGTATAATATAACATATAGGTACTGTCCCTCATAAATTTGTAACACATGGATTTTTTTATCATCCATTTATCAGAGTGTTTTATTCCTGATACAAGTTTCTACATCTTCTCAAACTAAAAATGCACTTGCCAAAATGTAAATATATTCGTTTACAGGGGAGGTTCAAAAATATGAAAATGGTTCAAGAATAAAGTACCGTTATTTTTCAAAATAGACAAATATGTTATTTAAAGAGGTTAAAAGTAGGTGTCAAACATAAAGTCACAGTTACTTGTTCCGAAAACATTTTTTTCTGGTTTCTCCAATTTTTTTCTTACCACGCTGTGTATTACCAAATGAAATACTTCAAAGTTAACTTATCAACGGATACGATAAACGAGTATTGTCAAACCTGAGTTTTCCCTCACTTAGCAACCAGGATATTACGTGATTCGAAATCAGTGCAAACAAATTTCATTTTTGTGTCAAATTTTTAAATAATTTATTAACAAACGGACCAAATAACAATTAAAAATCAATTATAATTTTTTCCGTTGATCGTTTATTTATGGGTTTCATTAATGTATAGAGAATCGTCTATTAATAACCCTTATTTATGAATGATTTTTTATTAATAACCGATTTTAAAAATCTGTTTATGTTGGTGGCACTGTAAGTCTATGTCAAATTCGAGATTAGCAGGTTAGATTTTGCGTCAGTTTTGACACAAACTGACTCAAAACCTAACCTGCTAACCTCATATTTGACATAGACTTACAATGTCACCAACATAAACAGTGCCAACCTAAGAAAAAAATCACAACCATTTATGGTCACCCAGAACCCTTAATGTCAAAACTTTAAGTGTCAAATTATTTTCATGGAATAAAATTAGATTTTCTTCAAATTAATAATGTATGATCAACGGAAAAATATTGTAACTAACTCGTATGCTAATCGGCGATTAATAATATCTACAATTAACTCGCTCGCTAGCGCTCGCCCATTAAAATGTCTCGATTTTTAATCGTTCTCATTAACATACTTGTTTGTTAAATAACTATCAATAGATATGTTATAACAAATACTTCCAATTAACATTTTTGTGTATTTTGAAAAATAAGAGTACTTACTTTTTTCTTCAATCATTTTCATATTTTCGAACCTCCTTTGTATAGAAGTAGGATATTTACATTTTTGCAAATGCATTTTTAATTTGGGAAACTGCAGAGGTTTTAATGGACAATAAAATGTTCTGATAAATGGATATATGAAGGACACTATAATATTATAAGCAACAAACATACGTGATTAATTCTGTCAATCAAACGGTGTTATTAAAACAACTCAAAAACTTTGTTTAATCACGTATATTCTAAATGGCACAAGTTTTCAACTAGAAAACGACGAAATATTAAAAATTGTGAATTGTTGCTATAAAGTAGTGAAAATTAATAATTCGATCCCATACCACATATGTCACTGAAATGGTAGAAAATCCTCTTTCTCATAATGCCAGAGCTAACTATGAGTTCTATATAAAAAATACAACTTTATATGTTATAATCCGAATTTAGAAACTTTTGGGACAACGCATTACGCCACTGAGTTATTATGAAAAATAAATAATATTAATACTACTTACGGGAACTTGAAAATTTTCCTACCTATTACCTCATCTTAAAAGTTTAATTTATTATTATTCATTTTAAATACACATTTTTCTTACTTTCCTTGCCGCCTGGGCGATATGTCCAAAATCAAAGTTGGGCGTTGTGACCAAAATCAAACTTGGACGTTATGACCAAGTTGGGCGTTGTGACCAGAATCAAAAGTGGGCGTTGTGACCAGAATCAAAGTTGGGCGTTGTGACCAAAATCGAAATTGGGCGTTGTGACCAAGTTGGGCGTTGTGACCAAAATCGAAATTGGGCGTTGTGACCAAGTTGGGCGTTGTGACCAAAATCGAAATTGGGCGTTGTGACCAAATTGGGCGTTGTGACCAAAATCGAAATTGGGCGTTGTGACCAAAATCGAAATTGGGCGTTGTGACCAAAATCGAAGTTGGGCGTTATGACCAAAACGGTGCTTTAAGTGACGTCGATAGCTCTCTCCTATAACAGGCGTCGGTGGGCGTTGTGACCAAGTTGGGCGTTGTGACCAATATCGATTTTGGGCGTTATGACCAAGTTGGGCGTTGTGACCAAAATCAAAATTGGGCGTTGTGACCAAGTTGGGCGTTGTGACCAAAATCGAAGTTGGGCGTTATGACCAAATTCTGAGTTGGGGTTTGTGACCAGTGGGCGTTGTGTCATAGCCCCTCCCAGTCCACAAAATGATGATGGAGACAAAGGAGAACACAATTTTTTCCCCTTTAAAACAGTAAAGCGGTCCAAAAATATGGACGAAATTGAAACATATATGAAGTGGGATTCACCTAATTTAACAACGATTAGGGATATATTTATTAAATATAATACTGCTCTCCCTTCCGGTGTTCCAGTAGAACGATTGTTCGGCACTGCAAAAGACGTTCTACACATCAAACGTACAAAATTAACTGATAAAAAATTTGAAATGCAGTTATTATTAAAAACCAATAAATTTTATACATAAGCAATCAGACAGAAATGTAGAACTAGGAATCTAATTTACTACTAACAAAGATTATACGCTATAGAATATTTGCTTATAAATATGTGTTTCTGTTGATATTAAATTGATAGTAATTGCATGTAGATTAGTAGAGTCTAGGAATAAAAAGCCATGGAAAAAAAAGTCGGAGTATAAAAAGCCGGAAAAAAAAAGCCGTGGAAAAAAAAAAACCGGCGGAAAAAAAAGCCGGCGGAAAAAAAAGCCGGCGGAAAAAAAAGCCGATGGTATAAATATTTATCGTATTTAACACCTAAATACTTCAAGCAATTGAATTCCTTGTTTGTGTGCATGTACCGACAAATCCTGAAAGATTACCAACATTTGTTAGAAATTTGTGTGAAAATCGTACGACACTCATTAATGACCAATAGAAAAATTAGTTCACGAGCCGTAACCCAGACAACAACAAAATTTCTTGGAAATTTTTTGTAGGTAGACATTGCTTCTTTTTAGGGTTTGTGTCGTTACGATTTTCTTACCGAATCTGCATTCGAGCATTAATTCATATCCGGAAATTATTTATCGTGCATTCCAACAACGTCCTAATTTGCCCTCGCGTCCCGCTCGGGCAAATTAATACGACGTTGTTGGAACGCACTCAAAAAATTTCCGGAAAGTATTAATGATCTTGTGAGATTATATGTGAAAATCGTACGACACTCATTAATGACCAATAGAAAAATTAGTTCACGAGCCGTAACCAAGACCACAAAAAAAATTCTTGGAAATTTTTTGTAAGTATGGATTACTTCTTTTTAGGGTTTGTGTCGTTACGATTTTATTACCTAATCTGCATTCGAGCATTAATTCATATCCGGAAATTATTTTTGGTGCATTCCAACAACGTCCTAATTTAATACGACGTTGTTGGAACGCACTCAAAAAATTTTCCGGAAAGAATTAATGCTCTTATGAGATTATATGTACATATGTGAGAATTTTCAACAAGGATTATATTCACCTTACAGTTCCACATTAGTATTTTAGTAACTTCAATAATCTTAAATTCGTGACAATTTTATTTTTTTTTTTACTAGATGAGAGTTAAAGTGTTGCTCTGCAGTTCCATACAAATGTGTACATTTTCCCAGTCCAGTATTGAAATAATTTGTATTGTATATTTATAGAACCTATACAGATAAGGAATGTTTAATTTTCCTCTGTTCGCAAGACTTGGAAATTGTAAATTCCTGTTTAACCCTCAAATTACACTCTTGAACTTCAATTTTTTAAATGTATTTTGAATCAACTAATACAAACGAAACTGCTTTTATTCTGCAAAAAGATATTTGATTAACAGTTCAATTGTATTGATTCTTGACAGCAAACTTTTAACGTGTTTGCAGCATTTATTTAGCTACTATGCATCCGACGAAAGAAGATCCCTGGTCATCAATGCTGTCTGTGTGGTATAAGATTAAAAAATTCCTAGTCAAATCAGCATCCATAATTTGACAATTAATTGAGGTTGACAGAGTTGTAATATAATATACTTTTTGAGGTTAGGTATGCGGTTCTAGCTTTCATTTGGCTTTTAATTAAAATTAAAGCCACAGGATTCTTTAACAATACATATTTCATTTTTATTATTTAACAAATTAAATGGTTTTGACACAATAAGAATGGGTGAAGAGCAAGAAAATTATGGGCAAGAAAGTAGAAGAAAACCTAATTGAAAAAGGAATGACTTGGAGTGAAGGGAAAAGACCGCCAAAAATCAAAAAAGAATGGGCAAGGCGTTTATACGATGTATAAGGGAATGAAGTTATTTTAATTATTGGTAGAAAATTGTAAATTCTGTTATTTTAGTTAAGTTGTAGTTATTTGGTTATCTATTTATACGTTGCACCTAACGGTAGAGAAGGTTTTTGATATTTTGATAATATACATATTATATAAATTAACTAATAAAATACTATTTACTATTATATAATAAAATACTATTTACTATTATATAATAAAATACAATGGTAAATACAGTTTGGAAGTTTTTACACTTAAAATACCATGGTCCAATCAGATATATTATCAAGCACCTAATTAGAATTAACATTGATATCACAACAGAACAAGGATAGAAAATTTTTAGGACAACAAGTTACAAATCAGTATATGCATATGGGATACTGAAACGTACCGGAATTGAACGCAAAAAAATGAAGTATTCGATGAGATCTGAAATCTGCTTGTTAATTGGGAAGGGTGGGTTCTACGGTCTCTGCCAGTTTGGTTATAATAGTAGGAATCATTTTATTTATCATATTAACAATTTCCCTTGCCAATTTAGGCACTCACCAAGATCACCCTTCTTTAGGAGTTTGATAATCAGACCGTCCTTCCACTCTGTAGGTATTGTTTCGTTGAATCTGAATAGCTCAGGTGGTATACTATCTGTTCCGACTGTTTTCAAAGCTTTAGCTGGTTAATTTCTTTCTTAATTTCTTCGACAGTGGGTTCATTTGAAGAATTCCTTAGATGTTGGTGTACAGCTCTTTGCTCACGATTGGTTCTCGTGCGTTGTTGAATTTCCCTGCTACGTGTGCTAGATGGGGAGGTAATCTATCCATTGCCTTTATCGCCTCTTGTAGCTCTCTTAGCTGTGGTGCTGGCCTCTCTGTATTCTTGTCTTAATCTTGCTAGCTACTAGTTGTGCTCTGTAGCCTTTCTTCCTTTAACCTTTTTCCATGTTTTAATCTTAGACAATGTGTCTTCAGATTGTGCTTAAGTCTGGTGCTGGGTCTGTCATCGGTAGCCTCCGGACATGCCTCGGGTTACACCGGATGAATGCGGCATTTGCTCCGCATCTTATGTTAAGGCTATTTCGCCTTTATTTGGTCATCCAAGCTTCGTTAAGTAAAAAACAGGATAGTAGGTAAGGTTGACATTTGCGTAAGAGGGACTAGGTGTTGCGCTTTAGTATCCCATTTTTAAACCCTTGCGATGCAATACTCTTATCAAAAGAGAATCTCTAAACACAGAAGACGCAAACTGGCGATATTTGCATTTTCAACTAATGATCTACGATTGTTGTCTTTGAGAAATTTAAACCCAAGGTCATGCAAAACAACGTTTAAACTGCTTCTGCCTATTAGAATGTGATACTCTTGAAGTTCATCATTTAAAGATTTGAGAGTAATGTGTTTTTCTGGAATAAATATAAAAATTCACATTTATAAAATCAAATAAACTTGATAAGTACGCTTTACTTTCACTGTACATCTCATATACAGTTTCCTTGATGACCAGTTAAAAGACTCTGGCAGGTCTGCAGTTTTCTATTTCTTTTTTTACGAGAACTAAATAAAACTGGTTGGTTGCTACTACGAGCCTTGATCCTTTTCACAGTAGCAATGCCTATCCCTAAAGCCTCAGCTGCTCGCTGCAATAAACAAGTAATTGTACAATAAAATCGTAAGCAATTAATTAACGTGCCATACCTCTTGCACACAAGATAAAGGAAGTAAATGCCCACCATTTTCTTTTTCCTTCTCAAAATAACTTAACAGATTCAGCAACAATTGTTGAGACTGCGAACGCAAAGTCTTGCCTTGCACTGACGTACGTTTTATTAGTTCTGACAAGAACTGCTGCTTATTGTTGGCCAAAACTGTCAAAAAACGTTTGTACGGGAAAACTAACCTCGAAAAATGTGAAGGACAAGTCAGATGTTCATCATATGTTTGTGGACGCATACAACGTTGCCTATACTTACGGATCTTTTTACAAAAATCTGTAAAAAATCTTAGATTGTGTCTCATGCTTAACATTCTAGTTACGGCTGATGGGCCAAACAACACAATACAAATTATTTTTATGATGAACTGGGAAATGTACACATTTGTATGGAACTGCAGAGCAGCAAGTTTGACTTTCCTTCTACTAAAAATAAAATTGCCACGAATTTAAGATTATTGAAGTTACTAAAATACTAATGTGGAATTGTAAGGTGAATATGATCCTTGTTGAAAATTCTCACACAAATGTCTAGCAAATATTGGCAATCTTTCAGGATTTATCGGCACATACACACAAACAAGGAATTCAATTGCTTGAAGTATTTAGGTGTTAAATATGATAGATATTTATACCATCGGCTTTTTTTCCGCCGGCTTTTTTTTCCGCCGGCTTTTTTTTCCGCGGCTTTTTTTTCCCGGCTTTTTATACCCCGGCTTTTTTTTCCACGGCTTTTTTTTCCGCCACCCAGATTAGTAGCCTCTCATAAAAAAGGTAACTTAAAAAATAACGAGTTACTTTGTGGTAACTTAGTAACTTATTCAAGTTACTTTTATAATTCTGTAACTTAGTAACTTTTTCAGTTACTTTTTTGCCGAATAACTGATTAACTTACTTAGTTACATTTTTAGAGCAACTTGCCCAACACTGATTGCACTTACATGTTATGAAACGCAGTCGGTTTCGTTTCATAATTTTCAAGCCTCGTGCCCTAAACATTCATTTTTAACACTTGTATAATAAATAGCTATTTATATTCATTAATGTGATTGCGACAGCATTAGTGTCAGATTATACAGTGACAAAAATTGTAACTTTAAATGTTGGAGAAGTGTCAAGTTCGGTTTGTAACTAAATTTCTACACTATTAAATAAAGCATTCTCACAGCCTGCTCTAAATCATGTAAAAATCAGACAGACTGTACCTATATTCGCATTATCCGCCACTGATCTGTATAGGAAAATAACATTATTTTGACTCATTTATGAAACTGTAATTATTTTTTTATTTTTACTGTTGCATGTTTCCACCACTTTGGTCATGCAGCTCTGTTAAATCTTGAAAAGTCCAGTTAGATGCATTATGTGTTTATTGGTAGCGTATAATATGCAAATAAAACAAATATTTAATATTACCGGTACGCTTAAAAAAAAAGGAAGCGCATAGATCTACTGATCCACCTTGATACTGCTAGTTAAATTCTCGACGTAATCTAAAAACATATTTGGTCTCTGTAAATTAAAACGAATTATACAACTAAAATTTACTAACTTACCATCAATAAACTGTATTTGTTTTTCATTTTTCTCTTTAGCATCTTCAACTGCTTTTTTGAATTTCGCCTGATTACCGTTTAAAAAGTAAGCTTTCGCCAGTAGCAGTCGAGCTTTTAACGAATTCTCATTCCACAGCAAGGCCTTTTCGGCGTCTGCAATTGCTTGCTCGTAACGCTGAAGATTGATTTGGGTCAAGGCTCTGTTAATGTACAACATGCAACTATCTTTTATCTGTTCGATCGCCTAAAACAAAAAATTGTAGCTGGCAAAGCAATGTTAAAATCATTAAGCTTACCTTGTCATACAACATTAAAGCCTTCTCGTATTCCCCTCTTCGAAATGCCTTAGTCGCCTGCGTTTTAAACGTCTCCGCCCTTTCTTTCCTTACCAATTTATCTTGATAACGCCTCTCTGCATCTTTGGAAACTTCTTCCATAAAGGCCTCTGTTGAAAACATGCGCATGATAGGTGCCGTTCGGATTTGTTGTTTCTTTACCTTGCGACATGGTGTTACCAGACGGGTCCTCCTCCTTTCTCAAAGCCTTTTCATTAATAACGGTTCTGTCCATTTTAATCTTCAGCTTAACCGTATCTTCGCAAATATTTTCGTACCTTACCTGTTTTTCGTCATTTAGGCAGTACCTTTCTGCTTCCAAGAGTCCAATTTCTTGGGTGAATTTGTCCTTCGAGGCGAGCTTCTTCACGATGTTATTTACCTCTGTAACTTTGTGCATGAAGTTGTTAAATTCTTCATTCGTGTCTTCTAGCCGCTTCATTGCGGCTGTGTTTATCTTATTCGTGAACATGACGTTGCCGTCTGCGGATCGATCAAACTTGTTTCATAAACTATTGGTTGTCTAGGAAACATATTAATTAATTACTGGTTGATTAGTTTTGAATTTAATTGCATTGCAATGTCGAAGAAGTCGTGTGTATGCAGGGCGGTTTTAAGATACGCAATTAATTTAAGGGCATAGAAGAGACCTTAAAATAAATGCAAAAATGATTATCAACATTTGTCTTTCACAGCAAGCTCTCAATTTAGGGTTTTTGGTTGTCGTTAGCATATTGCTATTTTTAGTTTAGTGATTTTTAAATATTACATATAGCTTTATCTAATGAAAGATTTGCAAACACTGCAAACATGACTTTGATTTATTGAGGTATAAGTTAGATTGAGCGACCTCCACAACCAATGTCGACATATTTTTCTACTAGAAAGTTTATTGGATACTTGAGCCAGTTTAGTTTTTGCAATTATAAATCAGTTTCAAAAAGTATACTTATTTCGATAAACTACTCCGTTTTATATGTATATAATAATGATAACAAACCATGCAACTTGAAATTGTTAACCTCGGGTAAATAAGGATACATGGCACATGAGGCAAATTCTAAGATTATTGAGTTTGAACTTTCATTCACTTTCTGAAATAACATTTTTAGAAATAACAAAAAATATTCTGGATTACATTTCACCTTCACAATAAATTATCCATATATATAATAGGCTTGTCTGGGACGCTGTTTTGTGTGTCCGGGACGCTGTTTCAGCAGCCAAACCGTAAGAGATAAAGAAAAAAATTATGAAAGTTATATGTTTGGAATGGCCATGTCAGGTCAGAAACTGAATTTCAGTCACGTGATACTTCCGGTTTTCGAGAAACCACGTGATTTCCGTCCGCCCGGAACGCTGGTCCGTCCGGGACGCTGTTTCAGCAGCCAAACCGTAAGAGATAAAGAAAAAAGTTATGAAAGTTATATGTTTGGAATGGCCATGTCAGGTCAGAAACTGAATTTCAGTCACGTGATACTTCCGGTTTTCGAGAAACCACGTGATTTCCGTCCGTCCGGAACGCTGGTCCGTCCGGGACGGTCTTTTTTGTTTTATTAAATGAGACATTTGTCTCACTGGTTGCTAGTAATTTATAATACGTACAAACTGTAAATAAGAGAGTTACAAGAAAGGTCGTGACAACTAGCTGAAGCTCTCAGAATTGGTTGCGCAGTAGTATCGAGCACAGACAAGAAAGGTCTCGAGCCGCGTTGGCGGGGAGAATTCTGTTCTGACAATATTGTGTTTAGTTATCGATGGCCTCGGTTCGAGTGAACGTCGGTACACTCTTGCAAAAAGTCGGCGCTTTTGATATTTATCGTTTGTTGCTTTGTTCTTGTTATTTTCGTTATTGTTGATTTGTTTTTCTTATTGTCTCCGGTGCTTTGTTCTCCTTATTGTTGTTATTGTCTCTCTTGTTCTTGTTAATTATTTGTGTGACTGTTAACGTTAAGTTATAATTGCGTAATGGAGTTTAAGTCAAAACTCAATAAACGTGTTCTTCACGGCCAATCGCGTGGGGTAATTGAGAATGTCTAGAAATGTATGGAAGGTAAGGCAAGATTGGGTAAACTGACAATTTCTTTAAATAAAGTTCGAGAACGTGTTGCTGCAGCCACCGGTTTTAGTGAGACTTCCCTAAAGAAAATTAAAAAGGAAAAAGAAATTATCAAACAAGGCGAAGCATCAACTTTTAACACTTCAAACAAGAAAAGGTCCGTTGTCAAGCTAAGACGGATATAGATGCGATGGATCAGGAAGTTCTCCGAAGAATAATTAACAATTTCCATGTGATAGAAAGAAGGCCCTAGTAGCACAAAATGGTTGGGCCAACGTTGGCTCATTGAAGTGTCCCACAGTTGGCCAACGGTATGTAATGTCCTCTTTTACAGTCAAACCCCAACCATCGATTTCCCAACTGAGGGCCAACTATACACATTAAGGTATTCCCAACCAGCATCCAACAATTGAACAACCAAAAGCCAACAAATAATCTAACTCAGCTTTCTGTATTAATCGGTAGGTATGAAAAGGCAAATAAACAAGTGTAAATAAAAATGCCATTTATTATACATAAAGGAAAACATAAATACAATACTTACAAATCTTGTATAAAACAAGTAAGTTATAATATATTTGAAAAACGAATAATTTTCAGCAATATTAAAAATCACCAAGTATATCAACCTTGCAAGGTTTAGAAACTAAGGTTTATGTTATTTTATTTTATTTATTTCATCCCCACTAGCATCACTACTGTATAAATAGTAGATTATGCAATGAGGGAGAGAAATGCGTTATTTTGCTGAAGTACAATTTCTGACTCGAGGGCGAAGCCCGAGAGTCAGAAATTGCACTGAAGCAAAATAGCATTCTCTCCGAGTTGCATATAGTATTTTTTTCACGTTGCAGGAAGATTTAAAACGAAAACCCGTTTTTTTAAACGTCATTTATTGACATTTTAGTTACAATTATTTTAAAATTAGTAGCCTTTGCTAAATTTTAAAGTTGGTGGCACTGTAAGTCATTATGACAAGAGCTCACAATTATGTCAAATTCGAGGTTAATAGATGAGGTTTTGCGTCAGTTTATGTCAAAACTGACGCGAAACCTAACCTGTTAACTCCGAATTTACCATAGATTACCATAGATACGGTAACATTTTTTACTTTAGTCCGTAGGGGCTAAAATAATTACTTCTGTCCCTAGAGATAAAATGAGCTACTTTAGTCCCTGAAATAAGTGACTAAAGTGCCAACTTTAGTCCCGCAAGTGCAAAAATTCTTCTCTTCGCTTTCCTTTTTCTCACCTTCGTTTCTTCCGATGCAGAAACTAGTTCTGATTGACTTTCGGTCTTTTTTAGCGTTTCTCTTGCTTTTAAAATATTTTCTGGAAATACAAAGACAAAAATAATATTAAATCCACGTCATTTAAATTTGACCCGCTACAAATATAAATCGCACTTCAAAATACAAATATTATAGTTTAGACAAGGTTTATAGATTTTAAAACTTTATATTGCTATTGCATTATCTAGTTTAAAGTAGAATTAAGGTTGTAGTGTGGGGTGCTAATAGTTATTAAAGTATCAAGGGTATTATGAGCAAAATAAGCCCTCAAAATTGTTAGTGTACAAACTAAGAGGCGTTGGCCCGAGGTGTGTACAACAATCGCGGCACTTAATTCATAATGCTTTCAACGTTGTATATCATACCAGTTTTATTATCTAATTCAAGTCAAAGTAATTTTGAATTACATTTTCCTAGGTATCGCTTGTAATTTTCAATGGAAACAAATAGTGTTTATTTTATCCTATTATGTTACTATGATTATAAGCATAACTCCTTAGCAATAAGTTGCGTTAAGATGCATTTAACAACACTAGTGTCGTTAAGAAAAATAACATTCATTCATTCATTCATAATCTATAGCCTCTTTTACCTTTCGGTGTCGAGGACCATTCATACCTCGCGAAAAGTGCAAATTCGATGTTAGTAGGTTAGGTTTTGTTTGTTACTTGACACAGACTGACGCAAAACTTAACCTGCTAATCTCCAATTTAACATAACTTGACAGTGTTACCATCTTACCAATGATACCACCACAGCCGATATAAGTCGCTGTTGTGTCACTAATAACAATTTTTCCTTATAAAAAAAATAGAATTTTAGGATAAAATAAACCGTGTTACGATATACGTAACGTTATCTGCTTTCTACATTACTCGAAAATTTTAAAGAAGTCGCTCTTAACGTCGCTCGTTCATTCAAACTATTCTCTCGTAATGTAAAGAGTTTGATAACATTACTTAAATCGTCAGTTACTATTACTTTTTCATAATAACATTATAAAAAAATAATTTCCCTGGAGCTTTATTTTGTTATAACATACCTTAAAATAGAGTAATTATTATCAATTAATATACCTACTGATATGATATAAACATTATAAATTACATATGAGATAAAGATCTGTTTGTATGTAGAAACAAATTTGTATTCTCGATTTTTCTTGAAAACTGCTATTATTTTAACCAAACTCAACAAAAATTTGTTTAAATTTTCTTTACTACTTGCCGACAAAACTAAGCTTTTTAATGGGTTCATTAACGATACTGAAAATAAAGAGCACAGAAAACAATCCTGTATGAAAGAAATATTGCAACAATCTATTTTTCAACTTATGCTACTTTGAGACACGTGGTAATATAGATCCCAAAACTGCAAGATTACTGTGTAACGTTAGTATACTGACCAGTACTAAAAAATATTCGCTTTACAGCGTACACCATCCACGTTTCACATGCAGAATCTCCATTAACCAAACATTTATTGTGAAGTTAATTTAAACGGAGGCCAAAAACTTTCTTGCTTCCTCGATGTCAAACACTCATAATCTCGAACTAGTCCAAGCAGGCCTCCTTCGAACTCCACAACGTGAAACATGTTTGTGTATTCTTCTAAAAATTGGGAAAAACAGTTATAATATTGAATATATAAGAAACAACAGTGATTACAAAGTACAAGATTTACAGAAATAAGTACTTATATCGGCCAAAATTGTTTATAGCTAATTTGTTAGATTAGGTTGCACGTCCCTTTTCTATTTATCCATAATGTGGGTTATTTCAAAACATAAATAAGTCACAGTACATGAGGATCATATTATTGTTAATTTTACTTACCAAATCTTGGATATGTAGGAAGAAAAGGACCCACAAGTACAAGAACAAACAACGCAAGCTCGCACGGATAATGGCGCCGGGAGCGTTGCAAAGGGCAGAAACCACGAACAGCGGGGTGGCGGTTGCTTGGCTCGCGCAATGCGCAATACGTCATTAATAACATCACGGGGCATGCGTCAGCTGTTGTACAAAAACTGATTGATAAACGTAATAGACACATTTATTTATGATCATACCAAAATTTGCCATAATTACTGATGGAATTAATAAATTGCCAATTGATGAATTGGCTTCAGTATTCACTCATTCAACTTCCCTGTTATAAATAACTAAAATTCGCAACAAAATATTACAGTTGGGCCAACGCACGGTTATTGTTAATAAATGCAACAACTATCTTCCTAGCACGCTGATGATATCCCAACGCTGGGCCAACATATGATTATTGTTGACAAATTCAACAAATATTTCATTTTATACCAATGTTGGCCCAACGTAGGATATTAGTTGGCAAATCTACCAACCATTTACCAACCGTGCCAACTATATCCCGACGTTGGCCCAACAATCTGTGCTACAAGGGGGCTTCCGACGGTAAAGGAAATCCACAAAAAATGTAAGGACGATGTAGGCGTTTATGCAGAATTATGAGAAAGTGGGATACCGTTGGAGAAAAACTCGAACGAATCGAAACATTCTTATGGAACGCCATGATGTAAGGCAGCTGAGGGTATCATATTTGAGAACATTCAAGCAGTACAAAGAAGGACGCCCCATAATATATATGGATGAAACTTATATTTATGCATCCCACACACATACAAAAAATTGGAGCAACGTAAACCAGTGTCGAAATGATAATTACCAGAAATATTTTAAAAAAGCGACTGCTGCCGAATTTGCTACCTAAATCGGTGTTAGTGATTGATAATGCTCCATATCATAATAAACAAGTAGAAAAATGCTCAACCTCCCCATCAACTAAAGCTGTAATGCAAGAATGGTTAACAAGGCGTAATATTCCATTTTCCACAACATTATTAAAACCGGAGTTATATTGCCTAATAATATTAAATTAAACAAACCATGAAACCTATATAATTTACCAACCGTTGCACTAAAAAGGACATACAGTATTAAGGCTGCCTCCGTACCATCCAGATTTAAATCCAATCAGTGTTGAATTCAGCCTGATTACTCCGGGGGGAAAAGAAACGTCTGGGGGGTATTTTTACCTATTTCCGCGCAATCCACCCATTCTTTTATAGATAAAAAACATCAATAAGAAGTGGTAATGTTTCCGGGGGGAATTTTGTACTGCCCGATGGGGGGAAATTTTTCCCCGGTCACCCTCCCTCCCCCCCGGATTCAACACTGAATCCAGTTGAATTGGTATGGGCAGATTTAAAACATAGCGTTGCTAAAGAAAATGTTAATTTTAAACTAGCGGACGTGGAAAGACTAATTAATCATTTTTTTGACACTTATTCTTCGGAAGAATGGGCGGCTAGGTGCCGGCATTTAGATAAATGTGCAACTGAATTCATAGAAGCAGAAGGAATTATAGACGTGGTGGTTGATGACCTAATTATTAATTTAGGCGAGGACAGTAGTGCTACCGATACGGAATCAGATGACAGCAACGACCGTGGAAGTGATTCTGAACTGTCTGGTGTAGAACTTTTACAATGTTTAGTGGTAGACTTTTATTAAATTAATTCTTATATTCTGTATAGCTTATAAATTCTTTAGCATATTTTTGTAGTTCAAAGTAGTTTTAAGAAAAATCTTAAATAAATAATTACTTGTTGAATTTTTTTTATGAATACCGTCATTAAAACTCAGTTATGATAAGATAAGATACGATAAGAATTTATTAGTCCATATTGTAGCTTCTACATACAAATAAGTATATTAAAACAATTCAGACAAGTCCAAAATTTAATATAAAAGACACTAACACCCGTATGCATAGTCGTTCGCCAGCGGCTCGCCGGCGAGTCGCCGGAGTTTCGTTATGAATAGTATGTTGGCGGCACTGTACGTCTATGTCAAATTCGAGGTTATTAGGTTAGGTTTTCCGTCAGTTTTGACAGAAATTGACACAAAATCTAACCTGCTAACCTCGAATTTGACATAGACGTACAGTGCCGCCAGCATACTATTCACAACTAATCTCCGGTGACTCGCCGGCGAGCCGCTGGCAAACGACTATGCATACGGGTGTAAGTATTGTACGCATATAGCAATACACAAAATAAAAATATACATTAAAGGGTCAGGTTTAACACAGTACTCAATAAACTCATCACTTAGTTTTCTCTTAAATATAGTGAAGAGTTTTTGTTTGTCGTAGTTCAGCCGATAGAAGATTGAAGTATTTTGGACCGGGGTAATACATGGATTGTTTTGTAGTAAAAATGATTGAAATCGAGGGCTCAAATATCATCTTTGCTACGAGTGTTATATTGGTGGTTGTCACCATTTAAGGCAAAAGTATCTTTATTTACATATACATAGCATAATAACTTATATAAATATATACTAACGACGGTTAAAATTTTATTTTCACTGACTATTCCCCTCAGATAAAATAAACCAATCCCATCAATCAATTTTCAAAATTTGAACCAATCAGAGTCGAATACAGCGAATATTTTGCACTAGTGCAATACCCGGCTATTTGCACAAGTGCAATATCGAATATTTGCGGGAAGAAAAGCAAACCAGCTAGGTACACAAGAAATTTCAGAAAGAAAACTGAAAACTCTTTAAAAATTAATAGTGTGGTATACAGAGGATGGCATTTCTTCGAGAAATAGTCTTCCAATATTCTCGAGAACGCGAAGGGTTCGAGAGAAATACTCGAATTATACAGAATGCACTAGGGATATAACTACTGAATATGCTTCTACATGAATCTCTAGGTTGTATGCCAAAAATCAACCTAATTATTCTTTTTTGACAAACAAATACTCTATTAAAATGTTGAGCCTGTTCCCATGACAAAATATGGAATGATAAAATAGGATATACAAGTCCGTAGTAAGTAGACATAAGTGCTGTAATTGAAAAATCATTTTTTAAGTTTAAAATAGCAAAAAAATTACGATTGAGTCTTAAGCACATATCATTTACATGACTACACCAGTCAAAATTATTATTTATACAAAGGTCAAGAAATTTGACGTCAGTAACCCTTATTATTCTCCTTAGCATAGAATTTCGGCTTAGACCGCGTAGTATTTGTATATGAACACCCAGCATTTTCTGCAAACAGCACAAACAGCAAAACGGCCAAATCTGCCTAAGTATCCTCGCTCTCAAGATACTCAAACAACACGAGCCACCAAAGAGCATGGCCATCGCGCGGGTTTTTGCTCGACTTCACAAGGTGCAAGGCACATTAAGCCAGAAAATGCTGGGTGTTCATATACAAATACTACGCGGTCTAACCCGAAATTCTATGCTAAGGAGAATAATTCGAGTAACCGCGAAAGCCTCAAACAGTACGTCAGTAACCCTTGTTATATTCTTGTCACCAACTAAAATATCCCGGAGTCCAGGTTACTTAAATTTTGGGTAAAACTCGACAAGAACGGTTTTAGACATATTTATAATTAAATTGTTCTTGGTACACCACATTGTGAAATCATTAATAATAATTTGACTTATTTTTATGCTGAGGATATTAGGATCTTTTGTCACTTACTATTATACTTGTATCATCCGCATACATAAAAGTTTTGCCAAAACTGATGTGCTCAGGCAGGCGTATACGGTAAAAAAGCCCCGCGGAAAAAAAGCCCCGGAAAAAAGCCTTGGAAAAAAGCCCCAGGAAAAAAAGCCCCGCGAAGAAAAAACCCGCGGAAAAAAAGCCCCTCGGAAAAAAACCCGCCCGGTATTCTAGACAAGTAATCAAAAACTTATTTTATTATTATTATACATAATATTCTACGTACACATTTACAAAATACTTTATTCACATCCAAGAATGTACTATACAATAGGTATTTACCATTCTAAGAATAAGTATCCATTATCTCTTAATGGGGTGAATGTGTATTTGTGGTCAAAATTATTATTGAAAATGACAAGTATTAAACCAGTTATTGTTGGGGTTTTACTGCAGTTCATTTGAAAGTGATTAGGGGTCATTTCCAAATAACTTGCTCACAATGACTATTACCGTTATTCACTTATAATTATCTTCGAACGGTATAGGGTGTAAAATGTAGGTATAAATTAGGGTATAAATACATTCTTCATAGACAACAACGTACCATTTAATTGGAAGCTTGTTAGTTGTGAGTTTGTGTCGCGTTGAAAATTAAAATTACCAGTTTTGATGGAGCTCATCAAAAGGAACAAGGACAAGAAACCAAAATTGTGTTTCAACGGCTACATGTACAATGTACATAAAGAGCGCAGTGATCATTTGCGATGGCGGTGTAACAAATACAGTTCGTTCAAGGTAAGTTAACAGATCAATTTACAGATTGAATTTCAACGAGGGGTTAATCGCTGAAGAAAATCGTGTACACCAGACTTCATACTAGTAGCACAAAATAGCACCTTTATTTGCATTTTTTCATAATAGGCGTAGCCGAATTTTTTTAATAGAAATATATTTAATTATTTTAATAAGTTTTGAATTGTTTTTTTGTCAAATATGTACAAATTATTAAAATTAATATTTATAAATGGTATTATAAATATTATTTTTTAATATTTGTTTGAAGATATGAGAAATATATTTCTGGTAAAATATATCTAGGATATCTAAAATAAAATGTTTACTACATATTTTTAGTCAGATATAGGTATATAAAAAATATTTTTATATTGCATCTTAAAATATTTTTTTTACTATATTTGTTGAAAGATATGAGAAATATATTTTCGGTAAAATATTCCATGGAGGTTTAAATAAAATGTTTATTACATATTTTTGTCACATATGTAAAAAATGTTTTGAGACAAATATTTATAGTGCATTATAGAAATATGTTTTTTTTAATATTTGTTCGGAGATAACATTTATGTTATTATTATATTACGTTGCTTATTAAATTTAATATAAAATCAATATTTTTTTGACGTTAGAAAAACGTTTTATGAAACACAAAACAAATATTTAAAATATATAAACAAAATATTAAAACTATATTTTAGGTATATAAAATCAATATTTTTTTAACATTAGAAAAACGTTTTATAAATATCAAATGAATATTCCATTGTAACAAATATTTATATAGTATTCAAAAACGTCACCTTTATTTTGATATTTTTCTAATGTAATTTTTAAATATTTATATAGTATTTGTGTGCTACTAGGGAAATGGCGTTACATAATAGCTGTAGAATTGTTGTTGTGTTATTTTTAACAAAGAAACTAAACGGATTATAGCAAAAACCTGATTCTTTTGATTTTTTAAATGGTGCATCTTTATAAATCATTTTAGTGCAAAGGAGTTGTTCACACAACGCCTCAGAGTGAAAATCCCGTGGTCATTGCGGAACACAACCATCCCGCTGATCCTGAACACGTGAATGCGACGAAAGTCATTCAGACCATGAAAAAACGGATCACGGACACTCTGGCAAAGCCTTCGCAAGTTTTTGCCGAAGAGGTGGCAAAAATTGACAACAACATCAAAGCAAGAATCCCTCATGAAGAAGTGGTGAAACGAACACCATAAGAGGGGGGACAATCCGGGAAACCTAAAGGAATTGCGAGAGCTTGTTATTAGCGGTAATTTAGAAAAGCACCTTAATCCTATCATTATTTTTAATTACGATTTTCCAATTTTTTCAGATGGATGGGCACACACAAAGGAACCCCTTGCGGAAAGATTTCTGCTGCACGACAACGGGACCGATGCAGCGGAAAGAATAATTATTTTCGCAACAGACCGGCTACTGACGTATCTGTCGGAAGCGATTTCGTGGTATATGGATGGAAACTTCCCATTAGCCACTCCACTTTTTGCCAACTATACGTCATACGAGTAAAGAAACACAACTTTTTTATCACCGTTGCGTATTGTATATTGCAACGAAAAACCCAAGAAACGTATGAAAATATATTTTAAATTATACTTGAGAAATGCCAAGAGCAAAGCCTGTACCCTGACCCAAACATCATATATATTGATTTCGAAAAAGCAGTCATGAATGCTGCGAAAAATGTACTAGGTGACCACATAAATATAAGAGGCTGTTTTACCATTTATGCCAAAGCTCACACCGGAAAATCCAGAAGTTAGGGCTTGAACGGGAATACCGAGAAGATTCAAATTTCAGCAAGTTTGTGGGTATGTTGGACGGGCTAGCATTTCTACCAATTGAAAAGGTGAAAGACGGTATGGAATACCTAAGACGCCATGAGCTAACAGAAAGATTTGCCAACATAATAGATTATTTCGATACTACCTACGTAACCGGCAGTTATCGTAGAGTGGGAAACTGTATTGAAAACGTTCGGCTTCGAATTATTCCTCCTCCATTTCCTCCAGAAGTCTGGAATGTCAATGAAGCAACAGTAGCAGGCGAAGACAGAACAAACAACAGCACAGAGGATTGGAACAACCGTTTCAGCCATCTAGTGGGTGTGAAGCATCCTAGTATATGGTTGCTGATAACGAAGATGAGACAAGAATTGGCTGTAGATTACACCAAAATCGAACAATTTCGGGTCCAACCAGCGATGAAAGGAAGGAAGCCCCCAAACTACGCTCGTCTACAGCAAAATCTGCAAACGCTGTGTGCGGAATTAATCAGTGATTCCAGGACAATTGCACGCAATAAGCCACGCAGTGCGATTGCGGCCACAATAATTAATTGTACCTGCATAATTTCCAATTTTCTGTTATCACTATTTTTGGAAAGTTTTTGTACCTAAGTACTTATTGTATAAATTCTTGCGTGAGAAGAAAAGATTGTTGTAAATGTGTACGTAGAGTATTATGTATAATAAACAACAAATATAAATGTATTTATTGCGTTTTTCTATATTTTTTATGACAACTTGCCTAGCATGCCGGGCGGGGCTTTTTTTCCGCGGGGTTTCTTTTCCGCGGGGCTTTTTTTCCGCGGGGCTTTTTTTCCTAGGGCTTTTTTTCCGGGGCTTTTTTTTCGGGGTTTTTTTTTCCGCGGGGCTTTTTTTCCTGGAATTCTCAGGCAGGTCATTTATGTACAAAACAAAAATCAACGGGCCAAGGACACTGCCTTGAGGCGTACCTAATTTTAAACAATGTACATCGAAGTATACATCACTGTTTTTCACAATAAAGTTCCTATTGTCAAGAAATGACACCAACCATTTATTTAGAGAGCCCATTAAGCCGAGTGCATTCATTTTGTCAGCAACAAAAGCTGGATCTACAACATCAAATGCACGGGATAAATCGAAAAAGATTTCAGCAGTAAATTCATTTTTATCAGTAGAGTTGTAAATATGTTGTACAAACTCGGTACTAGCAGTTTCTGTAGAAAATTTCTCTCTGAATCCATGTTGACAGGTTGTGATTAGTCCTCTGATATTAAGAAAACTAAACACTTAGTTGCAAACTATTTTTTCAACAGATGAAAACCACATGAATAATTTTAAGCAGAATTTATTTGAGCTCCAATTTTATTTATTTTATGCAATGTACACAACTTAATAAATTTAAAACTGTCAGTGCAGAAAATATAATCATCCCCATGCAAAGCAGCTTATCTTATCTTTGCAGAAATCTACTTCGAGAACCGTAATGACCGCTGTGTTATTATTCTCAGAAGATTTACCGAATAAATATCAACTAAAGAATTTTCTGATTTTACTTGCATTTTGTATTTGCCAGATTGCGCTTTAGCAAGTAAGCTGCACACCTGCAACGTTTTGTTTATTCCAAGAACAAAGCCAAAGGGTGCAACTAGGGTTGCCAACTGTATTATCTCCAATTTCAGGACAAGGAGTGCAAATATGCAGGACACCCAATAAAAATGCAGGACAACGAAAAAACATAATGTTTATTAATACAAAAAAAGTGTTTAAATTTAAACTAAAAGATCAATCCTCAACATATAAAAAAATATAGAAAATGTTACTTTTTAAAATCATATTTTTTCTGAGATTTTACAGCCAGTAATAATTTTGTATTACTCTGCACCCATGCAATAAAATCTTTGCAATCAAAATGTGAAAAATTCACTTTTATTTGGATTTCTGATTTTATATGTTCTATTGTCAGTCTGTTTCTTTCATTAGTCCATAATGCAGTACATAAAGAGAAACTTCTTTCTGCATCAGCATGTGATGCATAAATAGAAAACACGAAGTGCAAAATTTTTCTAAAATTTGGAAGTTCGGGATTTTTAGCAAAAATTTGATTCCACTTTTCCATTATTGAAATCTCCAAAGAACTAACTAAATCTAAAACGGGTTTCATTTTATTATACTCTTCGTATATGGTATCCATGTCTACACTATCTACCAGTTTTAAATCTGTAATAACCTTTCACAATTCATTGAAATTTATAAGTTTAGACAGTGAAAATATACATAACTTTTTTAGTATGTTATTATCAGAAAAATCAAATTTAGACACCATGTACAACAGTACATTCTCATAAAATTTGATTCATGGTGTTATTATATTTTGTTGGACATTATTTGGGAGAGTTTTAATGAAATTTGCGCAAAGAAACCCCACAAATGTGCCTCGATTCTTTGTAGAAGTTTTCACATATAATCTCATAAGAGCATTAATTCTTTCCGCAAATTTTTTTGAGTGCGTTCCAACAACGTCGTATTAATTTGCCCGAGCGGGACGCGAGGGCAAATTGGACGTTGTTGAATGCACGAAAAATAATTTCCGGTTATGAATTAATGCTCGAATGCAGATTCGGTAAGAAAATCGTAACGACACAAACCCTAAAAAGAAGTAATGTCTACCTACAAAAAATTTCCAAGAAATTTTGTTGTTGTCTTGGATACGGCTCGTGAACTAATTTTTCTATTGGTCATTAATGAGTGTCGTACGATTTTCGACGTAATTTTTCTAAAATTTCATATACTTCAAAACAACTAAGATTTGTTTTTTCTAATTCTTTTTCGCTGTCATAAAACAATTTAAGTACCTATATTGTGAAAAAAATGTATATAACACTCGGTGCTCGTGTTTTCAAACCCCTCAGATTCCACTGAAAAATATGACTTAATTTTAATGGGACAATCATTTCCCAACAATATAAATAACTTTATCTACTAGCAACATGATATTGTACATTTTCGTCATAGAAACAAAATATGAAAAGCTACTCATAATTCCCAAGGGACTTGTCAAATTATTTCTCCCTCAAACTCATGGTAACAATGCAACTGCAATTAACGTCTTAGCAACCATACAATGAGGCAATCCTTGATGTTCCTTACATATTCTAATTTTAAATGTCATTATGATATTTTGAAATTTCATACTATTTTTACGAATATGCTGGTAGATAAAATATTGTATGCACCTCGAGAGTTCATGTTCTTTACCTTCGGTTGACTTACAGACCGAAGGGCCTCTGGCCCGAGGTCTGTAAGTCAACCGAACACATGTCAACCTCAGGGAAAAACATATTCATATCTCCTTTAATGCATAAATATCTATTTTAGTGCTGGCGATACATTTGCCAGTCTCTCTACAGCTGGAAAGAGAGATAGCCACCTTGTCGGTACATGGCGCAAAATTGGTTTATATTGTAAATCTACAAAGTCAAAAATTCTTTTAATTCTTTAACGCGCTTAGCATGTGAAGAAAAATGACTGTAGGTTTTAAAAACTAAATATTCTAAGTCAAAATCACATTTTTCTAAACCATATTTTACAGCATTGTTGAGCATATGTGCAGGACATCCACCCGATAAATTTTTTTGATATTCCTTGCGCAATAACTGATAAACTGAATTATGTCTCCCGAAATTTACATTCGCGTTATCTGCAGAGAAGCTGGAAATATGATTTAGGATAAGATCAAAATTTACAAAGTTGTTTTTTTAATTTTGTAAAAATCGCCATTGCTGTTTCATCTGCGTCTTCCAAAAAATCTAAAAGACATAGTTGTACACCGTGAGATGGTGTATAATACCTTAAAAGAATTGGGAACATTTTAACAGTACCATTGTTAGATGCATCGTTGGATACACTAAAATAAATTCCTTTTCTCAGTTCTTCTAGTGGTTGTTCCAAAGAGGCTGGACCCAAAAGATTAAAAGATATGGAGCTAGCCCTTGTTCGCCCTAGCTTCATGTCCCGTGCAACTCTTGAAGCGTCAAAGATGATGGGTGTACAGTTTAAAGAATTATAAGAGTGTGAATGTCTTACTGTGTGAAATACGGAACATATTTCAGCAACAATTACTTTTTCCTGTGCTAAATCCAAAGTAACGGTATTCGGTTTAAAATAGTACTTTATGTAACTAGTCCTCAAAGCAAGGCTTTAGGGGACGAGTCGTAATGTTTCAGGACGAGGCGGAGCGAAGCGCAGCCGAGTCCGTAATATGAAGATGAGTCCTCTAAAGTCATTTGAGGACGTGTTGCATACAACGTTTTTTTGTATTAGCTCTCCAAACATTATAATATGAAGTTTCAATTACCATTAACGCGGCATTATATTAGGAGGCCGCGCGAAAATGTATTTTTCGTTCTCCAAACTGGTTACTTTGGAAACTGCCTAGGGTCCTCAAAATGGCCATTTAGAGGCCTTGTACTTAAAGTCGTCATGGCAACTAATGTTTGAGTCCGCTAAAATGTTGCCATGACGACTTTAAGTACAAGGCCTCTAAATGGCTATTTTGAGGATTCTAGACAGTTTCCAAAGTAACCAGTTTGGGGAGCAAATACAAAAAAAAAACTTTTAAAGTTTGATTTTGCCAAAGAATATAGATATTCTTTGATTGTGAGTTAACTTAGTAACTTAGTTATTATTAGGTTGTTGGAACTCACACGCAACTAATAGCAGAATAATGTAATATGTTCGATGTAAGCAAGTTGTGTGTTGCTTCATAATAAATTATTAAATATAAACGGGGCTGCGCGCGCTATTGCGCGGTCTACCCTATTCAATTTACCACCATTTTTAGGCCTATTACGTAGGGCCATTATGTTCTGTTACACGCTTGTTACACAATCTCAGAAAACACAACATTTCGCATGACAGTAAGCAGAGGGTTTTTTTGTGGAGGAAGAAATAGAGAAATACCCGTCCTCTAAACCAAGAGGAACGTTCACGTGGTGAGGTGGAAGCTCACTGTTTTCACCTAACCGTTGAAAGGCTCCAAGAGGAGCCATCGCATTAATAATTGTCGACATGGTCTAAAAAAAAACACGTCAAAAAAGTACCATACGATCAACACGTCATCGTATGTGCCTCGAGATGCCAAATTTGAAAAACCTCTGCTAAACATTTCGCCAGTTTCGCCAATTTTCTAGATCAGTTCGATTCTCGATCTGACATCAATTTTTCGATTCTTAATTTCATCGCTTCTGCCGAGTTATTGGTGTCACCGGTTTCATGCCAACAGAAGGCGAAAAAGGAACAATGGTTGGCATCTCGAGACAACATGGATGACCACACAAATATCACAAAAATACACACCACGAACTAACATGTTGACAGATACACAGTACAGTGCCTATATTAATCACAGTGTGGTCAATTTTGGTCCTGTTTCTGATTGGTTGTTTAAAATTCGCCATTAAGAGTCGTTTCAATGTCCTATTGAATATTTTTAGCAGTGTACGCATATTTAGTTACAAAAAGTTACTAATGTCAAAATAAGACATTGACATTTTATAAATTATCTAAAGTAGGTAGCTCAGTTACTGAACACGGCCTAAGCATTATAATAAATATTGTATCATCATTCATGTACACGTGTGTTATTTTATACATAAAAATAAAGTAAGTACCAATGCAAAATAAATTTTAACCAAGCAATAATTTTGACTTTAGTAATATTTTGTTACTAAATGTCACTGACACCGTTAAAAAAATGCACATGAAAATCCTGTCACAGTGTAACAAATGGAGTGAATGGGGTACAGACGACTTCTGCAGTTTACACAGGTATTTGTAATCATATTTCAGTAATATTTCAGACGTTTTCAACTGAAAACCATTATTGTTAGTTTCAGTATCACCGTTTTAAAATAGTTTTTTTGATAAAACGGAAGTTATTTGTAGATAAACACCCGTGCAAGTTTTAATTTATGTTAACCATCTAAAGGAGATCTGTTATCATTTGAAGAGAGAATAATTGCTTAAAATGGGGCCCTCGGGGATCCACCCCTCTCCAAGGGGGCTCACGGGGTTCCGTCCCTCTCTAATGGGGCCCTCGGAGATCCGCTCCTTTCCAAGGGGGCTCACGGGGCTCCGTCCCTCTCCAAGGGGGCCCTTGGGGCTCCGCCCCTACCCAAGGGGCCATCGGGGCTCCGCCCCTCTCCAAGGGGGCTCACGGGGCTCCGCCCCTCTTCAAGGAGGCCCTTAGGGCTCCGCCCCTCTCCAAGGAGTTCTCGGGGCTCAGCCCCTTTCCAAGGGCCCCCCCCCCGGGAATCCGCCCCTCTCCAAGGGAGCTCACGGGGCTTCGCCCCTCTTCAAGGGGGCCCCCGGGACTCGGCCCCTCTCCAAGAGGGCTTTTGGAGTTCCGCTCCTCTCAAACGGGCCATCGGGGCTTCGCCCCTCTCCAAGGGGGCCCTCGGAGCTCCGCCCCTCTTTAAGGGGCCTTCGGGGATTCGCCTCTCGGTCTCACGGGGCTGCGTCCCTCTTTAAGGAAGCCCTCGGGGATCCGCCCCTCTCCAAGGGGGCTGACGAAGCTCCACCCCTCTTCAAGGGGGTCTTCTCCAAAAGGCCATCAGGGCTCCGCCCCTCTCCAAGGGGCCCACGGGGCTACGCCCCGCTCCAAGGGGGCCCTCGGGGCTCTGCCCTTCTCCAAAGGCCGCTTGGGGCCCGCCCCTCTCCAAAGGGGCCTTCGGGGCTCCGCCCCGGTCACGAAATCGAGGCGACGGCGAAATTAATGCAAACGCAAATGGGGGACATCGCGTCTGCAATTGTCGTGACGGACACACACGTTTGGATCGTTCTCCTTTATTTATATGATTGAGTCCCTGTATTATTTATTGCAATTATTAATTATCAGTAGCCACTAACACAACATGGCGCAGTCGTAGAAGTGTAGTTACTGTGCGGATTGCAGTCTATAGGAAAATAATTATAAATTAGTGACTTCCTTCTGCGGTCAGGTTTCTGTGACTGTTCAGTTCACCTGTCATCTGTCAAAAGTTGACCAATGAAAACGTCAGATTTTGCATTTCATAGCCAACCAAAAAAATTGATTATTGTACTAGTACCGAATTGCAGGGACTATTGTACTAGTACCTACCCAAGTAACTATTTTGAACAAATTAAAATATTTATTGTAGATGTTTAAAAAACTGTATTTTAAGATGTGTAACTAAGTGCTGAGTCCTTTTAATTTGGAAAGTGGGTTTGGTTCACTGAACAGTCCTCCGAATACTATTCGTAGTCAAAGTTAGGTAGACTATTTTTGGGGTGGTATCACTCATGTCCATTGCGTCTGCAATAGGACTCGTTGCTCCGCACTTGTCCAATTTGCACATAGACGCAATGGACCTTTGTGTTAGCTACTACCCCAAAAATAATCGACATAACTTTGAGTACTTATAGTATTATAAGTGATTATTTTTTAAACAGTCCTATCAGCCAGTAGTAACGAGAAAAAAATTCAAATCGACGAATAGTATCAAATTACACTGACTATTTGCTAGTAGCTGATTACAGCGACTATTTTTTCATAAATCATTCAAATCGTTCTTCTGCTGTAACGCAACTAGCTAAAAGTGGAGTAGGTGAGCAGCAGTTGTTAATTGTTAAAAATAACAGGACACTCATCTGGGAGCTCCATCAAACCCTATCTACAACAGCATTGTTTAAAAAATAATCACGCCGAATTACATTCCCGGTAATAATTTTTTTGTTATAATTTTAACTAGATTAGCACTCATCTTTGTTGCTATAAGAAATCTTACAGATTCGTGAATGTAGTTAAAATTATCAAAAAATGATCATCACTTATGTAATTACTGTTGATTACTTCCTCCCACTGTGATAGTGAAACCGTTTGTTGGCCAGCAGTTTTGACTTATCGGTTTCAATTGAACGACTTCCAGCCTGAGCCCGTAAAAACAAAGCATTAAAATTTTCGCAGATCTTGCAACGCGCCCTTTATGACGAATTTGTAATAGTGTTTGCTGTATATTTGTTTCTTTCTCTATTCCTGTTGTTGGTTAGTTACATGAACTATGGGAAAACATAATTTGTTAGATCACACGCCACATTTTGTTTTTACGCATTTTCATGTATTTTAGATGATTTTTTATAAGTCAGTATCTCCTTATTACTTTACTTGGGACTGGAGATCAATCTCTAAGGCGATTTACACCTGAAGTAAGTTTTCCCCAAAGACGCTTCGCATCTGTAGGGAAGAAGGGGGCACATTCGGCCACAAAGTGGTTTTTATAGTATTTCGCATGAGTTATTGATAATTATCAGTTTATATATAAAATTTCTGTGATAAATGTGATATATGTTGTATACGCCACGAGATAAGTGTCCTATTATACAGGGTGTCCCAAAAATAATGGGACAGAGATTAGTCATAAATTTCTTACGTTATAATATATCGATTAAACCTAATATACCTTAGTACAAAGTTCCTTCAGTAAGAAGTTATAGGGCCTAGAAGTACAATTTTGTTTTTTTAATTTTTTTGTTAATTTCCAAAAATGTAGAGATACTGATTTAAATTTTTGTATACATGCTTACTATTACCTATGTACTGCACTAATTAAATTTTTTTAATAATTTAGACTTGACTGTAAGAGGCAGTTTACCTATCTTTCATAACTTTTTTAGCTCTAATTTCGTTATCTCTAACTTTTTCTGAAATTTTACGTTATTATCTGAAAGAGAATTAAAAAGCGCAAAAATAATGTACTCCTAGTACTTAAGCCTAAAAGCAACAGTTTACCTTAAAATGCCCATCAAAGGTTTTTGGTTGTCATTAAGACGTGTAATTATCAAGTAACCATGATCACAAAAACAATGGTAATCTAGTAAAAAAGAATGATAAATCAATTAATGACATTAGTGACATAAGAATTTGTTCTTTTATGTTTAAGAGAATCCCGCTATATAACGAATTCTCCAATGTCTCTCATGTCGCAGCATTTTCGTAAGCACAGAAACAAAAAACTGATGTCCCCAACGTCATTAATTGATTTCTTATAGTTGTTTACTAGATTACAATCATTACCCATTGTTTGTGATCATGGCTACGTGATAATTGCACGTCTTAATGACAACCAAAACCCAAAAGTCAAACGGTTGCTTTTACACTCATGAACTAAGAGTACATTATTTTTGTGCATTTTAATTCTCTTTCAGATAATAACCTAAAATTTCAAAAAAAGTTACAGATAATGAAGTCAGAGCTAAAAAAAGTTTTTAAAGATAAGTAATTAGTTAATAATGTTTAATTTAATAATAAAAACATGCGCCTATCCTGATATATGGAAAACAACTAAAGTGTGTCCTATATTCAAAACAGGTGACCAATCAGATATTAAGAACTACAGGCCAATTTCTTTGATTTGTTCCTGTTCGAAAGTATTTGAGATTATATTACACACCAGAATTTTTGAACACGTAAAATCAAAGATAACACCATACCAACATGGATTTACGCCCAATAGATCTACCGAAACTAATTTATTACTATTCACTCAAAACGTATCAGAAGCGATAAACGACAATATTCAAACTGACGTGATATACACCGATTTCGCCAAAGCGTTTGACAAAGTATCTCATGCTTTGTTATTAAAAAAATTCCGAACGTTTGGTTTTTCTTTAGAACTCATTCAACTATTCAGGTCTTATCTAAGTAATAGGAATCAATATGTAGTGTTTGGTAACTCTAACTCTAAAAAGTACGTTGTTAATTCTGGTGTACCGCAAGGTGCAAATTTAGGCCCCTTGCTATTTTTAATGTTTATAAACGATTTGCCAACATGTATTATCAACTCGGAGTGCTTGATGTTTGCAGACGACCTTAAACTCTGGAAACAAATTAAAACATCAGATGATTGCGAGGAATTAAAGGAGGATTTGAGCAGATTAGTGGAATGGACATATGAAAACGAATTGCCTCTAAACATCAGCAAATGTTTTGTTTTAACTTATACTAGGAGACTCCAGCCATTTACTTTCAACTATGTAATGAACGGTGTAAACCTAAATAGAAAGTATGAGACCGTGGATCTAGGAATATTGTTTGATAATAAAATGAGTTTTCAAAAACATATCTCCACAATGAAAAATAAAGCTAGCAGAATGCTAGGCTTCTTAATGCGCAACTCTAAAGGATTCCGTAACACTACTACCTTAATAAAACTTTATAATTGCTATGTTCGTTCTATCATGGAATATGCTTCTTTAGTGTGGACACCGTCATATGCTTGCTATATTGACGAAATAGAGAGTATCCAAAAACGGTTTTTAAAAATACTAAGCTTTAGATTAACTGGATTTTATCCTTTATTAACATCTTATAGCACATTATTAAGTCAGTATAATATATTGTCTCTAGAAAAAACAAGATTTATTAAATCGGTAACCTTTGTCAAAAAGATCATCGATATGAAAATAGATGGCAATTTACATTTAATTGAAATGTTCAGTTTTGGTGTGCCTAGAGCAGGCAGCAGAAACAATACATTATTTTATCTGCCGTTTTCAAGAACTAATAGTCTTATGCATTCGCCATTGCATAAACTAGCCCGACACTCCAACGCAATATATGAACACATTGATTTATTTTCATCTAATTTAAAATGCTATTACAAAACATGTTCAAAAATTATCAGGGATGGCCATTTAAACCAATTGTTTAGAAGTTAGTTTAATGTTTGGAACTGGTTTCGTTCATTGTTTTAAGTTACTTATTTATTACATTAATGTTTAGTTAATACCTTTGTTATTTTAATTCATTGTTATGCTTTCGTTTATAGATTGATTATTTTTAATTTCTTTTTTTTATTATACCATGTTTTAAGCTAATTTTAGTTAATACTTTTGTTATTTTAGTTCATTGTTATGCTTTCGTTTATAGATTGATTATTTTTAATTACTTCTTTATTATATCATGTTTTAAGTTCATTTCTTCTCTGTAATTGGGTGTATACCTGTTGAGAGGAAGTAAATAAATAAATAAAAGTGCCCCTTACAGTCTAGTCTAGTTTATGAAATTTTTCGTATTAGTGCAGTATATCATAGTAAGCATGTACACCAAAATTCAAATCGTTATCTCTACATTTCTTGAAATTAACAAAAAACAAAAAATAAAAAATTGAACTTCAAGGCCCTATAACTTCTTACTGAAGGAACTTTGTACTAAGGTATTGGGTTTAATCGATTTATTATGACGTAAGGAATCTATGACTAATCGGTGTACCATTCTTTTTGGGACACCCTGTATTAAAAAAAGGTATGACAATTAAAAAAAACACCTCTACTGGCCGAATGTGCCCTCACACGGAAGCAGTTTCGGCCATTTCAAAATTATTTCTGAAGCAGTGATACGAAACATAAAAATAATAAGATTCTTCAAAGCTACTTTATTTTAACCGGTATTTACATTGCAACTTCGTTTATAGCACCACTAGACTTCCAAAGCTGTAACAAAATTTTTATAATGAAGTTGTTCTTGCCGTTCCGGTTGTTGAAGTGTTTTCAAACTTAGAAATAGTGCCTTCAGCATCAATATCAGCTATGTCTTCAACAGATGGAAAGTAAAAGGTCGTTGACAAGCCTTTGCTCCTTAAAAACTTCACTCTGGCAATTCCAGAGTTCACGGGAAATCTTACCAGAACAAAATCTTCCTTTCTCGGCTCATAATCTTTCAGTTCTTCAATGTTTTCCATTTCGTCACTGAAGTCGTTGTCTGTATCATGAATAGACACATCCGACTCCATATCATCACCAGTTGTGTCCCCATTTCTCTCCACTTTTTCTTTCTTTGTTTTCTTTTTTTGTGTATCAAATTCAATATTTCTGACAGTCTTCCTTTTTTAGCTTCTTCTGATCTTCTTTGTTTCGCTTCTTTCAATTTTTCCATTTCTTCCAATCTTTGCTTTTCGGGGGTATCTGCATAGATTCGTGACTGTAAAAGTTCTCGTTTACTTTTGGCCATCTTTCTTGTAGCTTTTGGGTAAGGTCAAACCACTTCAGGAGATGCCCTTCTTTGCATAACTGCATGATGGAAGGGCGTGAGTAATCTCTATAATCTTTTTGGGGGTTTCAACAATTTGTTCAAAATTTGTGGTCAATTTGACAATAGTTTCGTCTTGATTTTTACTGGTTTCTGCAGTCTGTTCATTTTGGGCAATTTTTCTTGGGTCTTCGACTTCGTCAGTGTTGTTCACACTTTCTGATTCCGGGCGATCTGTCACTGACGATGGAGCAAAATTCTCATCACTAAAAATCAAACGGTTCGACGGCCAGATACCAGTTTTTTAAAAACTGTTGACTATGTTACTAGCAGAAAAGGCCTTTAACAAAGGTGCACTCGTTAAAAATGGAATGTGTTTGATACTTATCGTCTGCCCAGGATGTGATGTCAACCACTCGTTGAAAAATGTTTCACAATAAGTCTTAAATGGCCCAAAAACGCCAACGTCCAACGGCTGAAGTCGATGGGTAGTATGTGACGGAAAACTTAGTAAGCAGATGCCATTCTCTCGGCAATATTTAACTGCAGTCACATTTCCATGAGATTCATGGTTGCGTAAAAGTATTAATATTAGATTGGCAAGACTGCAGTTTGTAATCCTTACTAAATGCTTTAAGACTTCAGGAAAAATTTCGGATGTCATCCATCCTGTCTTGCTTCCTAAGCTTAAGCTTGATGGTGGACCATTTAAAAGAAATTTAGGAAAGTTCCTTTTTCACGGAAACACATAAACAGGTGGGAACGCCTATCCTGCCGCGTTTATAATCCCCACAAAAGTAACTAATACTCGCCACGTTCGGCAGAAGCCACTTGACAGACTTGCTTTTTCCCACGTGTAGAAACAATCTTTGTTGGTTTCATGACTGTGGTAACACCGGACTCATCAATATTGAAGATTTTCTCTGCCGGAAATTTGTACTATCTAAAACCTTTTTAGATTGTTGAAATATTGCTCCACTTTTGGCCCATTGAAGACAATACTCCTGCTTGGACTCGTGCTTTCAGGCTTTTGAAGTGAAAGAGTAGGATGTCGTCTCATAAATCCCTCTCTCCAACCTCTTTTCGCACAGTGTGTTTCTTCCCATTCTTTTGGTATATATATTTTTTTTAAACTTTGGCATATTAAAACGCCAGTTTTTCAATGTCAGCAGAAGTCAAACCATAATTAATTTCGGCACACTTTTGAATATATTTTTGAAGTTCTTCTTTCTCATAATATGTAAAAACTTGATGAGCAGCATATTTACTATGGTATTTCAGGGAATATTCTTCTCAACTTTCATGACCAGAATCATCGCCAGAATATCTTCGTAAATACTCCTCTTCGGTTGTCTTTGACAATATTTTTTTAATTCTGCTCTGTAGTGTCGATCTTTTAATCTCATATACCGCAGCAGCTCTTCTTTCAGAATAACTGATACTAAAAACACTGAGAATGTCCGCTCTGATGTTCGATTCGTCCAAATTTGCTCTGTCCGTTTTTCTTTCTCGTTTTCGTGGCATCTGAAAAATAAATAAATGAAAATGCGGGCACATTCGGCCGCCGACTGATTGTGCCCCCTTGTATGGTGGCCGAATGTTTCCACGCTGCATGCTTAATATAAAATTTTGTCAAAGTAAATTTATTTTGAGGTTATATGTACTACTTGTGTTTAGTTGAAAAAGTACCGTTAAGTGTCTGTTTTGCTAATTTATTTAAACAAATAGCACAAAATTCTTAATAGAAACAGACGAAAAGAAAAAATAGACATATTTACCTTGAAACAACTTTTTCACAAAGTTATCCGAAAATAGTTACAAAGCACGCCATCAACTTCAAACTGACAGTGACACTAAAGTAGGGTTGGACAACACTTATCACATTCATTTTAGGTGCTAAATCTAACTAAATTTAAAAATAATAGAGGTGGCCGAATGTAACCTCATGCCGAATGTGCCCCCCCTTTCCCCTACGCCAATGGTGTCTTATTGTTT